>JAQOOD010000003.1:6194024-6382872 GCA_029633175.1 Citrus glauca | reverse complement strand
ATCAACAAGATCAAGAAAAGAAAACACAATGAAACTCACGGCCTTGTTCAAAAAACTGCCTGTAAATGATAAAACTAATTTGGTTTTGCACATTGCAGGCTCCATTTCTTCAAAGTAAACTCAAAAGCCACAACAAGATCACAATAAATCCAAGAGATATAATTAAGAGAGTGAGAGAAAGATAGGGAGAAGGTTATGCTGAGGAAAAAATGAACTCGCTAGGCACCATTGGCTTATAATTAATAGAGATCAAAATGTCATTGGAATACCTTTAACGCTATACTAGATACACCTTTTTTCTTAGCTTAACATGCAAATGTTACACTCACAAATGGAAAGCCAAAAGAAGATAAAGGGGTTTTAGAGTATTTCGGTATTCTGAAAATGGGGGTCGTTGAAATTATTAACAGCCCAGCATGAGTAGCTTTCTTGCACCTCAACATAGAATTAAGAAGATTCATAGGATGTTAGCGTGTGGGTAAGCTTCTCTTAAAACTTAATGGGCAGATAGAGAGAGAGAGAGCTTCAGACTACTCACTAACAGTAACAGAGAAGATAAATGAATTCATTAGATCATTTAACATCGTTTGTTGGCCAAGGCAAAAAAGGTTGGTGGTGGTTGAACCCCCTGATGATGAAACAATTCTCCTTAACGTACCTAGTTATACATTAAAGAAAATATAAATATATATAAAAAAATCAAAATTAAAAAATTCAATAGCATGCAGTTTCTTGCTTCTTGGAAATTTTGAGGTCCATTTTGTTTTCTCATCCACGAGGTCACAACTTCTCATCTATTACTGAGAAGTAGCCCAACTCATTAATGCTAAGCAATATTTTTCAAACTGAACAGGTCTCCAAACGTTTTAGTAAATTTATTGCACGCTGTCATAACATGAGTCCCATATCAATATCATTTAGCCCTTATGCAATAAAACTTACCACCGTCGTGCTGACAAGGTCTTAGGAGTTGATTTCAAGGTGCATGTGCTTTGTTTGATTTTATACAATTTGCAGGCAAAGGATAAAGACTGACATATATACGTTGCACCTATAGCTAGGAAAAGTGAAGAAAATATCGTCGTTATAGACAAGTTTCAATTGACGAGGTTTACATTCTGACCGTTTATTTAAGGGTTCGATTTAGTATATGATAGATCAGCTACCTCCTTAAATCAAGTTTTTATATAACTCTCCAAATACCCATTTAGGTCCAACAATTAAGGTCATCACTGATTAATTGAGGTCGGTCACTACGTGTGACTAAACATATATATCAGATACCTAATACATAATATTTGATACAGGCCTTATATATGCTCCATGTAAATGTGTATCATAGAACACAAGAGATGAACTCAAGTATCAAAAAACATGGGTTCAGTTATTATTTAGCGAATCTTTTATAGCAGTTTGATTTTTTTTCTTTTTTAATTAGAGTAGCACCGTGCCTAACTCTTTAATTACTAGACAGCTGATATAAAAGTTATTTAGAACTTATAATTAATTCAATTACTGATCTTAATTAAATCAAAGGGAAAAGATACTCACATCCAAGATTAATTTGGCTAATACACAATAACATTCATAGAATTTAAGTGTGGATGAGGATTAACACTCTAAAAACTACTTTGAACTCTTTTATTATAGTAAATTATTTTATTACAAAAATATCAATCATATGAATGACTAAAAAGAACTCTCTCATATTAAATTAGCATAATATAATTAATCTGAATATTGATATAGCACACTCACTATTTAAAAAATGATTCTCTTGCCATAAACCTACAAATCTTATTTTTGATCTCTTAAATAATATTTAGTTAAACAAGGAGCGGATCAATATGTATTTTTACTTTTTGATTAAAAATAAAAAGTATCTTTTGAAATCTTCATTTTTGAAAAAGTATCTTTTGAAAAGAATAACAAGTGTACTGACCAAATTGAACCTTTTTTATCTCCATTTTTAAATAGTAATTATCAACAATTTAATAGTGGGGCTATTTGTAATATAAAAAAATTGCTTTAAACACTTTATTATTCTATACACTTATGTGTAAATTTTTTTTAAAAAATAAATTTCACTTTCTAAAATTTTTAAAATGTCAAAAATACTTTACTTAAACTAACTAGATTAATTTACTCAAAGCACAAATCAAACTATTTGGCACATCCAGAGTGAATTAATAATGATTTAGTATATGCTACTAGTTCCCCAATGTTTGGCGAAAGGGGCATAAAAATCCCTAACATTGAAAAAAAAAAAGAAATATGAGTCACTTTTCCATTTTATAATTTTGTTTATAGAAAAAGGATAATATTGTATATTTACAACAAAATACATGGAAAATAATTGTTAGCCCCTTAACTTTTGGGAAAAGAGACATAAAACTCCCTAATATTTCTTAAAAGAAAAGACATCCAACCCTTTTCCATTAATAGATTTTGTTTATTTTAATTAAGAAATAATGATATCATCATCATCATTGTCATTTAATAATGTCATTATTATTGATAATAATATTATTAAATTATTATTATTATTATCATCATCATCATCATCATCATCAATATCATTGTTGTTGTTATGTTATTATTATTAAATTTTATTAATTTTATTATATATTATTTTTGTTGTTGTTGTCATTATTATTACTATTGCTACTATTGCTACTATTACCACCACCATGTGGAAGGATCAACCCTAGCTATTCCTGAGGCCTATGTTAGCCAAAGATCATCCTAAAATTAATGGGTTGGAGACAAGAATAACCTACACTGCGATTACTACAGGAAACCTCGCCATACTCGTGAGAATTGCTACAAGCTACACAATAGACCACCCAATGGCAGGGCAAACAAACCTGGTGGACAGAATATGCCTACAACAAATGAGGCTTAATCATCTCCATTTAATAAAGAGCAATTAAATCATCTTTTTAAGCTTCTAAAATACTATTCGTCACATAGTATTCTTGTCGGGTCTATGGCACAAAAAAGTAGCAATTCTTTGGCACTCTCAGTTCTACAAAAATCTGGTCTTTAGATAATAGATTTAGGGGCCTCTGATCATATGACAAGCTGCTATCATTTGTTTAGTTCCGAACATCCTTGGTCCGGTATTGAAAAACTTAGAATAGATAATGGTAGTTTTTCACCTATTACAGGTAAAGGAAACATTCAAATTTCAGAAAAAAAAAACTCTAAAATCTGTTGTGCATGTCCAAAACTTGCCTACAATCTTTTTTTATTGTTTAAAGATACTAATTGCTCTATTCTTTTTCTACCTTTCACTTGTGTTTTCTGGATCAGAAGTCGGGGAAGACAATTGGAACTGCTAGAGAGATAAACGGTCTTTCGTACTTTGATGAAACTATTTTTGGTAATAAAAAAGCTCATGGTTTAAGTAGTACTAGTTCAAACTCTTTCTATGATCAAGTTATGTTATGGCATAAAAGATTAGGGCATTCTAGTTTTCCATATCTCAAACATTTGTTTCCCAAATTGTTTAAAGGAATTGATCGTTCAAAACTTCATTGTGAGGCTTGTCTCTTGGCTAAAAATCATTGTGTTTCATTTGCAATAAAACCCTATTTTGCTTCGAAACCATTTTACTTGTTTTATGGTGATGTTTGGGGCCTATCTAAAGTTAACACACTTTCTGGCGAAAAAATGTTTATGACTTTTATTGATGACCACATAAGGGTATGTTCGGTTTACTTGTTGGAAAAGAATTCAGAGGTTGAACAAAGATTTAAAGCTTTTTCCTAATGATTAAGAGTCAATTTCAAACAAAAATTGGCATTCTAAGATCGAATAATGTGACTAAATACTTTAACAAATATTTAGGAACATTTTTCACCAAAAAATGTGTGATCCATCAATCAAATTGTCGTGACACACCACAACATAATGGAATTGTTGAAAAAAAAAAAAGACATCTTCTTGAGGTAACTAGAGCCATCATATTTTCTATGAATATACTTAAATATCTCTGGGAACATGCTTTCCTAATTGGTTGTTACTTGATAAATAGAATAATATCTCGAGTTTTAAAATATGAAACACCTTTACAAGTTTTGAAAAATTGTTTTCCCATATCTCGAATAACTATGGATCTCCCTTTCAAAGTATTTGGTTGTGTTTGTTATGTATGTATACCAAATATTTTTTTATGAAAACTGGATCAAAAACTGAAAAATGTGTGTTTATTTTGTTATGCATCTAATAAAAAAGGGTACGAATGCTTCAATCATATTACAAAGAAATATTTTGAGAGTATGGATGTACATTTTGTTGAGGACCAACCTTTCTTCCAAAACAATTCTCTTCAGGGGGAGAACATAAGTGGGGAAGATAATTTTTGGGACATTTTGTCTATTATAGAGGAATATATACCTTTGATTAATTATGATAAGTAAGTTTCGAAAACCATTGTTGAAAGAGTAGAACCTAGTGATAGTACTTTTAATTTAACTTTGCCATATAATATGTTATTAAAGACAAGGGGAGAAGTACTTCAAATAGATCACAACTCTCATCCTAAACTTCAGGTTTATACTAGGAATAGGTTTCACAAATCTACTATTGTTCCAATTGTTCCTCCAGTAGAAGTCCAATCCAATTTGCCGAGTGAATGTCCTAAAACTCAGAGTAATCCCTTTTCTACTCATATTTCTTCTCTATCTAATGATTTGTCTAACATGTCCTCTTCAAATCTTGACCTTCCAATTGCATTGAGAAAAGGTACCCAAGCTTGCACAAAACACCTCATTGCAAAATATTTGTCATATAAAAAATTATCACATACTTATAGAGCATATGTATTTAGGATTTCTAATCTGTATGTGCCAAGAATTGTTCAAGAAGCATTAGATGATTCGAATTGGAGGTTAGTGATAATGGAAAAGATGAACGCTCTTAGGAAAAATAATACTTGTTACTAATCTCCCCAAGAGAAGAAGACAGTTGTATGCAAATGGGTGTTTACAGTAAAGTGCAAAGTTGATGGAAGTGTAGAGAGATATAAAGCGAGACTCGTAGCAAAAGAATTTATCCAAACTCATGGTATAGACTACCAAGAGACATCTACTCTTGTGGCTAAAATTAACTCTATCAAAATACTTCTTCCTCTTGCAGTTAATTTCAACTCGCTACTATATCAATTTATTGTCAAAAATGCATTCTTGAATTGAGATCTACAGTAAGAAATATATATAAACTTGCCACCCGGATTTGAAGAAAGTCTTAGAAGAAGCATAGTTTATAGGCTAAAACAATCATCAAGAGCTTAGTTTGAATGATTTGGGAATGTTGTAAGGAGGCATGACTTCTGACAAAGTCAAGCTGATCATACTTTATTTTTCAAGCACTCCACCAAAGGTAAAATAGTTATTCTAATAGTGTATATGAATGATATTATCATGATTGAGGGTGATTTGTTTGAGATCAACAAGTTGAAGAATAAGCTTGAGACAGAGTTTAAAATAAAAGACTTTGGGAAAGCTTAAGTATTTCTCGAGATGGAATTTGCAAGATTCAAGGAGGGAATCTTTATCAACCAACGCAAATACATTTTTTATTTACTCAAGTAAACAAGGATGACATGTTGTAAATCCGTAGAAACTCCAATAGACCCAAATGTAAAACTAAAAGCAGCAGCAGCAAATGAGGTGGTGGATCGAGAATATTATCAAAGATTAGTTGGAAGACTAATCTATTTGTCGTACACAAGGCTTGACATAGCATTTGTTGTAAGTGTAATAAGTTAGTTTATGCATTTACTTGGACCTACTCACTTTGAAGCCGTGTTTAGGATTTTGAGATATCTAAAAAGAACTCCAGGGAAATGACTATTATTAAAAAATAGAGGTCATCTTCAAGTCGAAGCCTACACAAATGCAGATTGGGCAGGTGATGTAATTGATACAAGATCTATCTCGAGTTATTTTGGTCACCTGGAGGAGCAAAAAGCAGAATGTTTTTGCTAGGCATAATGCAAAAGCAAAATTCCGCTTTGTTACACATGGATTTTGTAAAGTGTTAGGGGTTAAAAGACTCTTAGAAGAGTTTAAGGTTTGTACAATAAAACCTATTAAAGCTTATCATGATAACAATGTAGCTATTTTCATAACCCACGATCCAGTTCTACACGACAAAATAAAGCATGTAGAAGTGGATAAACATTTCATCAAGGAGAAGATAGACAGCGGTGTGGTATGCATGTCCTATATACCTACCACGACCTAAGTAGCAGACATACTTAAGCTGGCATGAATATATCATTCATGGCTAGCTTGAGGGGGAGTGTTGAAAGATTTGCTAGGATTTTTTTATAATTATATATTATATTTGATTATTTATTATTTTAGGTAGTTGAGAGATTTGTGATATGTACAGAATCAATTTTTATTTTCCTTTAATTAGAGAGATTGGTTACTTGATTTGTATCCTAGAGAGATTTATAAATTCTTATGTACAAAAATATAATTAAATATAGCCTATTTTTCATTTTTTTTGCTTTAGAAAGAAACTTATATCTTTTTTAAGACGTTAGAATTTTTTATGTCCTTTTTTCCCAAACATTGGAGACCTACCAGTCTTCTTCTCTTAATATAATGTCCATAGAAATTAATATCATATAATATCTTATCTTTAATATTTAATAAATGAAACTCATAAATGAATGTAGTCTGAATATTGTTTATAAAACTGTGGGGTTTAATTGTCTACATCAAAATAGTGTAGTATTATTTTCCATTAAATAAATTTGATAACCTTTTCATAGGTAATGGTCTCATATTCTCAATCAAATCATGAAAAAGAGAACCAATTATTATTATTCATAATTTTTGTTCCATGACAAATATTCATATGCTTATGTTCATTTTGGGAAAAAATAATTATTCGTCAATCTGTTTGTCATGATTAGTCAAATGAACATCAAGACACGTCAAATTTGTAGCCGGCAAAATTTGCATTCCATGTGACACGGAAGCAACCGTATTGAAAAAGTTTAATGCTTTGTTCCATTCTACTTTTTTTTAAAAAAAAATTGATATTTCATCATATATTTACATCATATAATTAGATAACTGATAATAATTATTGATACAAATAATTCTCATTAATATTCGAGGATTGTATATTTTCACTCGCATTTTGTAAAAACGAAAGACTATAAATTGACTCTACTTAATCATGCTTAATTGAGGAAGAATTTAAATGCATAAAAACTCAAATTGCTGCTCTCACAACAATAAGGCCGAGTGGCTGTTCCATCCTATTTGCTCTTTAAAGAATAAGGCGTGCTTGAAAATTGTGATATGTTTTTGACATATTCATTTATAGGGCAATGTACAGTTCATACCTGAATTTATGATTAAATAATACAATTGTGAAATCTTGCATAATAAAGTATTTTATTAGTTATAATCATCTTTCTCTTTGGAATTGTGCAAAATATTTGGTAATGTTATATAAGAGAAGTTCCATATACTATTATGTTATAATGACTTGTAACGGACCTTATATAAGAGACTAGTTCAAAGATTCCAACAATTTTAACACGCCGGGCAAGAATACAATCTTCCGTCCAGGTCATGAGTAAGTACTTAAATATTTGAGTAAATGCTTTACTTTAATTTAAGCGGGGCTTTCTCCAATTTCCTAGTATTTAGAATTTGACCTCCATTCCTTGTCTTCTTCTCTAATAAATTTATTGTGTATTTATTAATTTGTTATCAACTGGAACCAAAGTAGAGAATAAGAATCAAAATAATTATTTATTTTAATTGTAGGAATCGAAAATTGAAATAAACCGTATTGTCATTAATGTGATTACTTTAGTTTAAAATCAGAACGGATCGTTATGAGTTTCAAAATTGACTTTAGTTAATTACTGCTATTATTTATTAGAATAACTGTGATGATGATGATGATTATTATTATTATTATTATTTAAAATAATTATTTTTAATAACAACAAGAATTGTTGTTGCTTTCGTTATTGTTATTATTATTATCACTATTATTATTATTAGTAGATGGGATAAAAAAGAATTTTTAATTTTCACTAATAGTATGGATTTTAATCCACTTCTCATTCTCATTCCGCATTTTCATTCCCACCTTCCTTGGGAATGATATTCCCATCCCACATTCTAAAATTTATGAAACCCATTCAAATTTCATTTTCATTTTTTTCTCCTTATTTTAGAAGTAAACTAGTTAATGAACCGCATTTTCCCATTTCCATTCTCATTTTCAATTTGTAAACACACCATTATTAGGTTGGGGATGTGAAATCCTCTCTTGGAGACTAGTTTACCATTCCCCACTATGTTGCCATTTATCTATTTATATTAGATTTGTTATATAATTTTAATGAAATAAAAATTAAAATGACTCAAATAAAACTATTACTAACATATTGTTAAGTAATTAAGTTATTAAAAGAAGAAAAACATTTTGAATCATATAAAAATGTAAAATATTTGGATAACTGATAACTAAAAAATATACATGTTTATATATAAAAGGATTTAGGTAAGGAGTACAACCTAAACCCACTCTATTAAAAATTTAGAAATTATTTTCTTCCAATTTCCATCATATTTATTAAAAATTGTCAAAATTTACATTATTAGAAATGGGGCCATGGAGTCTTAAATAACTAGTGGAGGATTTTGTCATTCATGAGTCAAAAATACATAATTTTATTCACAAAAATGGAGATTTTTAAAATTTCTAAGTTGCATTTCATTAGTTTTGATTTCCTCATTAGACCAATTTTCACCATGTCTTTGTTTCACCTTATTTGTGCTTGGAGACTCTTTGGTTGATGCGGGAAACAATTACATTTTTACTCTCAAAAGCCAATTTGCCTCCTTATGGCATCAACTTCAAGCCTTCCGTAGCCGGCCCACCTGGCGATTTACTCACGGACGAACAATTTCCGACATTATAGGTAACGCCAAAAACTAACTAAAATTTAACCCACAGGTTTATGCCTCATATACAACCAAAGTATTCGTTAACACTTAACAGTCCTAATTAATTAAATTTAATTAATTGAACTACACATACATTACTTTAAGGCCATGTTTGGTTTGAAGAAAAGGCAGGAGAGGAAAAAAGTGGAATTGAGAGTAAGGGAGAAGAAATGAATAGATAAGAGTAGTGAAATTAGATTTTCTTGTTTGATTTGATACAAAAATTTGATAAGAAAATGAATTATAATTTTTTTCTTTAGACAAATTTATCATTTAACTTAAAAATTAAATTATTTATATTAGTAATAATATATATATATATATATATTAAAGTGGCGGTCTGGTGGCTAGTGTTGAGTGTTAGAAAATGCATATTTATAAAAGAGAAAACCGTCATTTTACATTTCAAGTCTTACTAACAATCCTTACTTTTATGTGTTTTACCTTTTTGTAATTTAATTATGTGTGTTTTATTTTAATTAAGTATTTTATGTATTTTAGAGACATCATAGTCATTTCACAATAAACGAGAGATCAAATGGAAAAACGGACATCATTATTGAACTCAAGACGGCCGAAAACCTTAGGAGGAGCATAAAAGGAAAAATGGCATTGTTCACATGTACAATACTATTCACATATACAGGTACTGTCTATATTACTGCTTACGACACTGTTCACATAGACGGATCGATGACGTGGCATTGACCGATAATGTGGCATTGACCGATGAAGTATTATGATCCTGTTGGACTAAAATTCTTATGTACTGTTGATGGTGACGTGGCAGCATATTAGTAGATCAAAAACTGCACGTACGGTACATGCAACACATGAGATTATTACTGTGCACACCGCGTCACTGTTCAAACTGTGTGCTAACCGTGTCACTGTTCAAACTGTGGTCAAACTGTATTACTGTTCACGCATACTGTTGCCTGATGACGTGGCGCAATCATGAGCGTCCAAACTGTTTTTAATTCAATGACCATGATTTACTCGATGTATCTATAAAAAAGGGGCCTCCTCCCCTAATTTGGCACCTCTGAATCCATTTCTGGACTCCATTTTCTGTAATTCCTTCTCTATCTTGTATTTTCTACGTAATTTAATAAATTTTTATTTTACCCCTAGTTCAACTATGAATGACTAATTTTCTTTCAAGTTTGGGTTGAAGGTGAAGTCTCAACATATGTCATGGGCTTTATTTGATAAATTTATTTTCTCTTCCCCTCTAGTTTCTGTGGATGTTTTGACTTTTCATTGACAAATAATACTAATCTTATCTAGTACCGCCCTGGTTTCATTGGCCCCATAGTACAAGATTATAATTATTTGGCACGACAAGCCCTTAGCACAATATTTATTAGAGTGTGGTTCATGAGATGTGGATTTCCCTCTCATGATTTAATTTGTATTAATAAGGAATATTTAGCTCATGATGTATGTTGATACGGATCCAGATACCTAAGTACATCATTTCAATAGAATTCTCTTTAATTTATTCTTGTTATTTTAATTCCAATTTTATAATTTATTCTTGCCATTTTAATTTAAGTTTTAGTATATTCCAAATTATTTCTACCACAAATCCAATCACCCATTTACAAAATTAATTCTATATATAATTAAAATCCACCACCTCGTGGGATCGACACTCGTCACCATTAATCTATACTACAATAGATTCGTGCGCTTGTGAGTTTAATAAAATTTGTACAACAAGTTTTTGGGGCCGTTGCCGGGGAGGTAAGTAATTTTAATTCATAAAATTAATTTTTTTGAATATTTCTATTTAATTGTTTTCTTGAATTTAAAAAAAAGTGAATATATATTTAAAGGTTAGTATTTCTTTTCTTTTTCTCTTCTTTAAAATTTTGTAATTTATTTTTCAATTTATTTTTCTTTGTAATTTTTTTTGTTTATCTTATTAATTTATTTTCACGTATTGTTTTTATGTATTTTTATAGTAAGGTCGTAATAGCGCAATAAGATTAGTATCATAATTTCTTCTTCTTCTTTATTTTTATTTGTTTTGTTTCTATCTTTATTTTTGTTTTATTTGCTTTGTTTCCATTTATTTTTGTATTTCTTGCATGCATGGTCGTAGGTCATTATTACCTAATCTTGAATCTATAGACTTCGAACTTAAGAAAACATTTCTCACATGCAAAAACATTAAAAAAAATGGATTTACAAGCACCACAGGAGAAGCCATTTAAGGACTACTTCAGTCCTTTAGCCAATTTGAGCACATCATGCATAAGATATCCAAATGTAGCTACTATGAGTTTTGAACTAAAACCTAGTGTACTAAATTGTCTCCCAACATTCTATGGCTTAGAAAATAAGGACTCATATAATCATCTGAATAATTTTCATGCTATTTCCCAAACCTTTAAATACGAGAATTTTTCAGACGATGATGTTAAACTTAGACTATTTCCATTTTCTTTAAAGGATAGAGCTCGTTCATGGCTTAATACATTGCCTGCTAATAGCATTGCATCATGAGAACAAATGGTTACGAGATTTTTAAATAAATATTTTTCAGTGCATAAAACCAATTCTATTCGCAGGGAAATCTCGGAGTTTACCTAGAGAGATGACGAGCAATTTTTCGAAATATGGGAACGATTCAATGGGCTACTCTTGAAGTGTCCACATCATGGAGGAGAGCTAATGTTAAAAAGTACATCAGAAATTTGGGAATTCTTCCAGCGCTAAGCGGATAATTCCCAACAACGGAGTCGATCACTCAGAAATACGAGAAGGATTAAGAGAGTAAATGAGGTTCAAATTAGCGAGTCAACTTCAGGAATCAAAGAAGTCAAGGAGATGGTCGAAGATCTCGCTCGACAAATAACATCGTTATCGACTGTTAAATCAACAAAGCCATATGACCATGACTCATACTCAGATCAAGCCAATGCCATAGGTGTAATGAGAAAACCATCGAATTACAACCCATACTCCAACAACCCTGGATTGAGAGACTATCTAATTTTTCATGGTCTCAAGGATTCCAACAGAATGAACCAGTAGCTCCAGCTCCACCAATTCCTCAAAATCCTTAAGTCTCTCAGCCCCCATTTAGACCATTCAATCAGAACCAGAACTACTCTCAACCCAGACCATAGGAGGATGCATTCCAGAATTTCAGGAATGTTACTCACTCCACGATTGAGCAACAGAACCGCACCGTTGATGGACTACGAAACGAGTTGAGAGCAGGCTTCAACTCGCAAGCCTAATCAGTTTCAAGCCTCGAGAAGATGGTAGAACAACTTGCTTATTCAGTTCAGACCTTGGCAATAATTGTTGAGAAAGGTAAATTTCCAAGTCAACTAATGCCTAACCCTAAAGGAATGCATGAAGCAAGTACCAGTTCACCACAGCAGCATGGAGAGGTCAAAGTCGTCATGACCTTGCGAAAAGAAAAAGAAGTCGACAACAGAGTGGAGATGTCAGTGACAAAAGAAAATCAAATTGTGCCTGTGAATGTTGAGGAATCATCACCAGAGGAGAAAGAAGAAACCAACACACGAGAATATGTTCTCAAAGCTCTATTTCCTCAGAGGTTAGCTAAAGAAAATAAAGGAAAATCCATAGGTGAGATTCCTGAAATCTTCAAACAGGTAAGTGTTAACATTCCATTGCTTGATGCTATTAAGCAAGTTCCATCTTATGCCAAGTTTCTTAAAGACCTGTGTACTGAAAAGAGAAATATGCATGTTCAAAAGAAGGTATTTTTAACAGAAAACGTTAGTTCTATACTCCAACATAAAATTCCTCTAAAATGCAAAGACTCAGGTTCCCCCACTATCTCATGTAGCATAGGGAACCACACAATTGAGAATGCTTTGTTGGATTTAGGAGTTAGTGTAAATCTTTTGCTGTATTCAATTTTCGTGAAACTTGGATTAGGAGAATTACACCCAACTCCAGTGGTGCTACAGCTTGCAGATCGGTCCACGAAAATACCTCGTGGTATTGTGGAGGACGTGCTTATCTAGGTAGACAAGTTTTATTTTCCTGTTGATTTCATTGTAATTGACACTCAACTAATACAGGATTCAAGGAAGCACATCCCCATTATTCTAAGCCGACCTTTCTTGGCAACTGCGGATGCTCACATTCAATGTAGAACTGGAAATATGCAGTTGTCCTTTGGCAACATGACTATAGAGTTGAACATCTTCAACATTGGCAAACAACCTCACAATACAAATTATGGAATTGTTGATGTGGATTTAATTGAAGCATTAGTTGATGACACTTTTGTTTCAAACCTTAATGATGATCCTTTACAAACATGTTTAACTCACTTTGGTTTGGATTTTGATATTGACAGATCGATCGATGAGGTCAACGCCTTACTTGACTCAACACCATCCATGGACACTAATAAATGGAAGTAACTAGCAACATCAGAAAAGAAACTCATCACATCATCAGAATCACCACCGAAACTCGAGCTCAAACCATTGCCCAACACTTTGGAATATGCATTTTTGGGGGAAGAAAGTACTCTACCGGTAATCATCTCAGCATCCCTTAATGACGAACAAAAAGGTAAGTTGTTGGATGTTTTAAAAGAGCACAAAGGAGCATTAGGATGGATCATAGCGGATATAAAAGGTATAAACCCAGTAGACTGTATGCATTACATTCACCTCGATGAAAATGCTAAACCTACTAGGGAAATGCAACGTTGGTTAAATCCTAACATGAAAGAAGTGATTAGAACTGAAGTCCTTAAGCTATTAGATGCAAGTATCATTTACCCCATTTCTGATAGTTCATAGGTCAATACTGTGCAAGTTGTCCCCAAAAAGTTAGGAGTCACTGTAGTTACGAATGCCGATAATGAATTGATATCAACTAGAATAACTACAGGATGACGTGTATCCATTGATTATAGAAAGTTGAATTCTGTCATACGTAAAAACTATTTTCCTTTACCATTTATCGATCAAATGCTTGATAGATTAGCAGGCCATGAATTTTATTACTTTCTAGATGGCTACTCAGGATATAATCGGATTCTTATAGCACCAAAAGATCAAGAGAAAACCACTTTCACTTGCCCTTTTGGCACTTTTGCATATAGGAGGATGACATTTGAATTATGTAATGCCCTGCTAAATTTTAACGATGCATATTAAGCATTTTTTCTGATATGGTTGAACGATTTCTTGAGGTTTTTATGGATGATTTTTCTGTCTTTAGTGACTCGTTTGATCAATGTTTACATCATTTAACACTAGTTTTACAGAGATGTATCGAGAAGAACTTGGTCTTAAATTGGGAGAAATGTCATTTTATGGTAAAACAAGGTATTGTTCTCGGTCACATCATTTCAAGCAAAGGTATTGAGGTTGACAAAGCCAAGGTGGATTTCATCTCTAATCTTTCTCCACCCAAAACAATCAGAGAAGTAAGATCTTTTCTTGGGCATGCTGATTTTTATAGACGCTTCATTAAAGATTTTAACAAAAGTTTCTAGACCCTTATGCAATTTACTTGCTAAGGATGCACATTTTATCTTTAATGATTCATGTCTTGTGGCTTTTGAAAAATTAAAACAATTATTGACATCATCACCCAGCATTCAACCCCTAAACTGGAGCTTACCATTTGAGCTCATGTGTGATGCATTTGATTATGCAGTAGGAGCAGTATTATGATAAAGAGTTGATCGGATTCCCCATGTTATTTACTATGCTAGTGTGACATTGAATGATGCACAGTTGAACTACTCAACTACTGAAAAAGAAATGTTAGCAGTAGTGTTTGCATTGGAAAAATTTCGATCTTATCTCATTGGCTGTAAAATAATTGTGTTCACAGATCATGCTGCTCTTAAATATCTTCTCACAAAAAAAGATACAAAGCTAGACTAATTCGTTGGGTGTTACTTTTGCAGGAATTTAACTTCGAATTCAAAGATAAGAAAAGCACAGAAAATGTTGTGGTAGACCATCTCTCTCGTCTTCATTTTGACACAATTACAGAGCCATTAATATTGAATGAGTCATTTCCAGATGAACAATTAATGAGTGTGGAAGTATTATCTTGGTATGCTAATATCGTTAATTATCTTGTTACAGGTCAACTTCCAGAGCATTGGACCAAGCAAAACAAGGTTAAATTCTTTGCAGAAATAAAGAATTTCTTTTGGGATGACCTATATTTATTCAAGTATTATGCGGATCAAATTATCAGACGATGTATCCCAGAAAGTGAAATTCACATTATACTTTCATTCTACCATAAACAAGCTTGTGAAGGTCATTTCAGTGCTAAGAAAACAGCTACAAAAGTTTTACAATGTGGTTTTTATTGGCCAACAATATTTCGAGATGCTTACACTTTCTGTTCTTCATGTGATAGGTGTCAATGAATGGGGAGCATTACACGAAGGAACATGATGTCACTAAATTGGTTGAGATTTTTGACGTATGGGGTATCGACTTCATGGGACCTTTTCCCCCTTCTTTTGGCCATCAATTTATATTGGTTGGTGTTGACTACGTTTCGAAATGGGTAGAAGTAATTCCATGCAGAACCAATGATCATAAGGTGGTAATAGGGTTTTTAAAAAGCAACATTGTTTTATACTTTGGATTCCCTCGAGCAATAATCAGTGATAGTGGTGCTCACTTTTGTAATAAAGCATTCAAATCTCTTTTGACAAAGTATTCAATCACTCACAAAGTGGCGACCCCATATCATTTGCTAACCAATGACCAAGTGGAGATCTTCAATCGAGAAATAAAGCACATACTAGAAAAGACAGTGAGGCCGGACAGAAAAGATTGATCATTAAAACTTGATGACGCATTATGGGCATATAGAACGACTTTTAAGACCTCGATTGAGATGTCACCGTACAGGCTAAGGTATGAAAAATCTTGCCACTTACCTGTAGAACTCGAGCATCGTGCATATTGGGCCATCAAGAAATTCAATTTTGACATGCGGTAAGCCAGCACAAAAAGAAGATTACAACTGGTAGAACTTGAAGAAATTCGCAATGACGCATACGAAAATGCCAAGATTTATAAGCAATGAATAAAAATCTTCCATGACAAGCATATTATGAGAAAATCTTTCACTCTATGTCAGAAAGTACTTTTATTCAACTCTCGCTTGCACCTATTTCCAGGTAAGTTACGCTCTCGATGGTCTGGTCTATTTATTGTTCATATTATTTTTTCACATGGGACAATTGAAATTAAAGACCCAAGAACGGTGTCACGTTTAAAATTAATGGTCAAAGATTAAAGTCATATCTAGAGTACCAACTACATGGAGAAGATATCGAAATAAATTTGAGTAACCCACAAGATTTGAATTGATTTCTTTTCTTTTCGGTGGTTTGATTTTTCTTTCTTTCTTTTTATTATTCTTTTGCTAATCGAAATTATTTTTGCATAAGTGTATTTGTTTTACCATTAAGTTTTCTCTTATTATTGTTAATCATAAGTCTCATACGTAGACCGTTCCTTCTGGACATTCTTAAACCACTTCAACGTATCAAAACTCATCTCAAAAAGCAAATTCAATCTTGTAAAACACATCGCATTTGGGCTCTACAACCGCCAGAGTTAGTAGCTTATGTTGAAGATTTAGAAAGCCAACTTAGAAATATTGAGAGAAGTGTTTATGACATCCAGTTAGAGCTTGAGGTAAATTCAATAAGAGGACGATTTTAATTTTCTTTGTGTGTTTTGATTTGTTTTTCTGTTTGTGTGCTTTAGTTTATTACCCCCGTGAAGTGGCGAATAACGGTACTCCGTGACAATCAAGTCGGTTACTTCAGTTTTCCCATAATAACTGATATTCTGAGGCGAATGTATGGAAAGAAATGAGATTTTAGCGAAGCTTCACAAGCTATTCCCTTCACTTCCTCAGAATGCTCTCCTTACGATCTATAAAGCTCGGTCCAAACGCATGCGATTGCTCATAAGGAATAGCATACCTGCTGACATACGTTGGTTAGTTGAGGCGAAAGTACGATTGGCAGGTGGGTTACCTCCAAAATTTATTGCATACATGCCTGGTTGTGGTAAAGGAAATTATGCAAGAAAACGACGAGCTCGAAGAATTTCTGTTGCTTGTCATAAGTGTGCCAAAATTAATTGCAATAAAAACTCATATTCTTTAGGAATGGTGTCTGATAATAAGGAAGATAATATTCAATTCATTAGGGATGGCTTTAATAAGGAGTCATTGGATGATATCCTTCTGTCTCTTGAAACGCATCCCAGTGGATATGTGCAAGGAGCGATTCTCCAGTTATGGCCATTATTCCAGAAAGAGCATACACGATATAGTCTCGGGAATCTGACTATAAACGACCCTGTTTCCCAGTTTATAAGAAAACTGGATGGGAAACCTATCCTCGACCCATAGAGGGCGTTCAAGCCGTTTCTAGACGTAAAACCAAAGGAAGATGTGAGCCACAGTCGCAACTACTTGTAAATATCATTTTACTTCACTGTTATTTTATTTAACTGTTGTTTTCTCATTTGCATTATTGTCTTTAATAATCTTATTATTGTTTGTTTTTCTTTTTTACTGTTTGCTTTTTTACTATCAAGCCATGTACTTTACGCGTTATTTGACATTGACATGCCATCTCATACACAGTTATGATCCACTGTCACTAGGATTCTTAAATATGACTTTTTGTTAAGCCCTCACAAATTGTTTTTGAGAAATATTCCAATGGCAGCTACTCCCAATAGACAATTCAAGAACATTTGTGTGCTTTCTGGATTTACCTATGGCAAATATAAAGAGTTCGTTGATGCAGCCATAGATCTTGGTTGATGTATAGCAGAGAGAAAACTACACTTACTTGGTGTATGGAGGAGGTAACCGAGGGTTATCAAAATTGGTCTCAGAAGCTACTTTTGTCAAAGGAAGCCAAGTGTTAGATATCATCCCAAGAGTCTTAAAACCTTTGGGCAGTGTGTGTGACTCGCCAACTGGAGAAGAGTTAGTCGTCTCAGGTATGCAAGAACGAATAACTGAAATGCTTAATCATGCTAATGCTTTTATTTTTCTTCCAAGAGATCTTGCAACACTAGAGGCACTTATTACACTAGCATCTTGGGTCATCTGCACATCACCAAAAACCATCGGTTTGTTAAATGTCAATAATTTTTATGATGATTTTATCGCATTTCTTAACCATGCAATAAAAAACTACTTTATTCCTTCTAGTGCGAAAAAACTTTTTGTTCGTGCTCACACTGCTAATGAGCTACTTGATATGTTACAAGCTTATAAACCGGAGCCAGACCCCTGTAGCATTGTGTTGGAGCGTTCAAATGATGACAGTAACAGTAGCCATAGTAAGAAGTACAAATTAGATTTAACTCTCCGCCTATAAATATTTTATTTTGTGTTGCATCACCCAGGTGATGTCTTCTAAACTCTACTTTTTTTCCTTTAAAACATTGAGGACAATGTTTCGTTCTAGTTGGAGGGAGGGAATAGTTAACAATTGTGGAATCTTTGTTAAGTTTTTACTAATTTTTTGTTGTAGAAACTAATTGTTGCTAACTTTTTGTGTTGAAGATGGCTGAATATGAAGTGTAATGACTCTAGAAACGCATTTTTATTGTTTAAAAAAAAGAAAAAAATTAAAAAAATTCAGATATTTTTTTCTTTATTATGTTTTGAAGTTCATTTTTTTCTTTTTAATTTCTCCTTTATAAATATACATTTTCAAATTTTTTTGAGTTGAAGATGGCTGAATATGGAGTATAGTAACTCTAAAAACGCATCATCTTAAGTTAAAAAAAATTGTTTTCTATTATTTTCTAATTAGTTTTTCTGCATCATTTTAACATTTCTGCATGTATATTTTCCTTTCATGTTTAAAATAAGTTGGAGGGTAGGCTGTTGTTTAAAAAAAAAAAGAAAATTTGTGATTTGTTTTAACATTGGATGACATGATTAATATCAAATTTTAATATTTGTATTATTTTTAGTCTGAAGTGACTTTACGCTATGTTTGCTATTCTGCATATTGATGTCGGAGACAAATATGAGTTGCTTGAAAGAATGAATATGTTATAATAAATACCAAGTGAGTTTTTGAGCTTATCATTTTTCCTGGAGAATAACCATTTTGCCCATTCTTTATACAGCTTAATAGTTTATTATTGTGTACACGATCTCTAAATATCTTTTGAGTTAACTCTAAAAAAAAAATTGTAACTTAAACAAAAAATGTGTGTGTTGCTACATTTAGAGGCCCATTTAATTAATAGATATGGAAGATTATTTAGAGCCCTAAAAGATGATGGAAATGCCATCTTTGATCTGTTTGAGCCTTTTTAGCCATCCATTTTATGAAATATCCATAGTTAACCCCTTTGAGCCTTTAAAAAAAAACTTTTCTTTGTCAACTTATCATCTTGACCCACTCTGATTTAGAGTATTACCTAATATCGTACAAGTTCCATCACCTATTTTATGTTTAAGAAAAATGTAAATAAATATTTTGTATAGTGAAGTTATACCTAGTTCAAAAAAAATTTAAAAAAAAAGAAAAACAAATTGTTGTTTGAAAGAAAAAAAACAATAATAGGTGAAATCCACCTTACAACTTTAAAAAAAAAATCCTCTGTATTTTTCTCAAACATACACTTTATTTTTCCTATTTTATTTCTTTGTTAGCCATGTCCCTAGTCTACGTTACATCCTAATAAAAGTCCTTCTTGGTTTTAGGAAACTATAGTCTGAAGTAGAAGCTACTTATATGGGCTAAAAAGATGCAGTGATGCATAAAAAATAAAAAAATAAATTAGGTTGACTAGCATTTTTATTTGACTAGAGATCATATTATTTCTAAGCTGAGGACATATTTCTTTCATTTTGGTGAGAGCATGTGAGATCACTTCTTTATTATTTTTTCTCAATTACCATTCATTGGAGTGACTATTTTTATTAGGTTTAATTTCATTGTGAGAGTGTCACTATTTCCAGTGAGATTTTGGGGTTTGATATGTCATTCTTGAAAGTAGTTATGACAATCTACTAGGTTGATTCATGTGGATGGTTGATGTGGGTGTGATATTCTTTTAGACTGGAGATAATGCTTATACTTTTATTTGATTTATATCATTAATCTGATTGAATAAATACAAGTGTTTCTAAAAAAATCATTTTTGAATTTTGTTTTCGCTTTATTTGCTAGGGACTAGCAATAAGCTGGTTGGGGGGTGTGTTGAGTGTTAGAAAATGCATATTTATAGAGGAGAAAACCGTCATTTTATATTTCAAGTCTTACTAACAATCCTTACTTTTATGTGTTTTACCTTTTTATAATTTAATTATGTGTGTTTTATTTTAATTAAGTATTTTATGTATTTTAGGGGCATCATAGTTATTTCACAATAAACGAGAGATCAAATGGTAAAACGGACATCATTTTTGAACTCAGGACGACTGAAAACCTTAGAATGAGTATAAAAGAAAAAATGACATTGTTCACATATACGGTACTATTCATATGTACCGGTAGTGTCTATGTTACTGTTCATATAGACGGATCGTTGATGTGGCATTGACCGATGAGGTGTCATGATCCTGTTCGACTAAAATTCTTATGTACTGTTGATGGTGACGTGGCAGCATATTAGTAGATCAAAAACTGCACATACAGTACATGCAACACATGGGGTTATTACTGTGCAAACCGCGTTACTGTTCAAACCATGGTCAAATCATGTTACTGTTCACGCGTACTGTTGACTGTACTGTTGACTGATGACGTGGCGCAATCCTGAGCATCCAATCTGTTTTTAATTCAATGGTCATGATTTACTCGATGTATTTATAAAAAGGGGTCTCCCCCCCTAATTTGGCACCTCTAAATCCATTTTTGGACTCCATTTTCTGTAATTCCTTCTCTATCTTGTATTTTCTACATATTTTAATAAATTTCCATTTTGCCCCTAGTTCAACTATGAATGATTAATTTTCTTTCAATCTTGGGTTGAAGGTGAAGTCTCAACATGTGTCATGGGCTTTATTTGGTAAATTTATTTTCTCTTCTCCTCTAGTTTCTGTGGATGTTTTGACTTTTCGTTGACAAATAATAATAATCTTATCTAGTACCGCTCTGGTTTCACCGACTCCCTAATATAAGATTATTATTATTTGGCACGATAAGCCCTTAGCACCATATTTATTAGAGTGTGGTTCATGAGATGTGGATTTCCCTCTCATGATTTAATTTGTATTAATAAGGAATATTTAGCCCATGATGCATGTTGATACGGATCCAGATACTCAAGTACGTCATTTCAATAGAATTCTCTTCAATTTATTCTTGTCATTTCAATTCTAATTTTAGAATTTCTTCTTACCATTTTAATTTAAGTTTTAGCATATTCCAAATTATTTTCACCACAAATCCAATCACCCATTTACAAAATTAATTCTATATATAATTAAAATCCACCTTCTCGTGGGATCGACATTCGTCACCATTAATTTATACTACAACAGATTTGTGCGCTTGCGAATTCAATAAAATTTACACAACAGCCAACGATGAAGGTTCGGTGCTTTTTCGACAAAGCCCGATGGAGGTCCGACGCCTTTCCGATGAAAGTCCGGCTACGTCCGGTGACTTTCCGGCAATGTTCGACAGTGGTCCCGCGGAGGTTAATTTATAATATTAAATCAATAAAATAATAATTATTAATGACATTAAATAAGTTAAAAAGTTGAAGGGTAATTTTGAAAATTTTAATTTATAATACAAGAGGAATTTAAATTCTTCAATACTACCAAATGGTTGTGGCTCAATTGGCAGAGCAGGCTGAGTTTGTACGAAGAGCTCTAAGGGTTCAATATCTATTAAACACACCATTTAAGAGAGATAAAGAGTCTTAACTGTGACTACACTCTGAATTCGGATTTGTTAAGACCCAATGCGGTCGTCGGATATCGAATGACTTACACAAAAAAAAAAAATTATTCACTACTAGGTGTGAAATTTAAATTATATATTATAATGGATATTAAATTTTAATAAAAAAATAAATTCTTACATATTTTATCAAATTAAATAATAAAAAAAAAAAATTACTTCCTCTCCTCTATTTCCTCCTCCTAATCAAACACCACCTGAATTGTCTCGCTAGTCATCTCAAGAACTTGGTCCTTTCTTTGGAGATTGATTCTCCCTTAATCATTCCCAAGACCACTCGCATTAAAATACAATTTTATTGGACTATAATAATATTAAAATGTAAGTGGACTGCATCTTCTATTTTTAAATTTATATTTTAAAATATGGAGATGTTAATTTGAACTTAGAACTATTTTAAACTACAATTTAAGTTTTTTTCTTAAGAAGAAGAAGAAGAAGAAGAGTGGATTACAACCAAATGATTTCTTTCCAGCCCCCATTTTAATATTTTTTTTTTAAGTTCTTTATAGATGTCCTCAACTTCTGTAGAAACATGTGGACAGAAACAAAAGAAACAAGGCAATTACTGAAGGAATTCTGAAGCCATTAATGACAGAGTCAGCTATTTGGTTACGAAATTAAGAAGAAAGCAGACACATGAAATAAATCACATCCCATTGATCAGGGCCGTTTACCCGTCAATAGTACTTGGAGTCAAAAGATGACGCATCTTAATTTATATAGATAGTCAAATTAATGATCTAGTGGATAGGGGACAGTTGCTTATTTTATGATTGAGCAATAATATTACGTAATATTATATAATTAATTTATAATTTTAATATTATTCATAAAAAGATATAAAACTCTATCACACGTCTAATTATTCACTATATAATAAATATTAATACTTATTAGCTTAAATTTTATATAATTTATCTTCTTTCTTTATTTATTCGTCGTTTAAGTATTTGATAGAATCATCAAAATTCTAATAAGAATTTGAGTGCTTGAATAAAGCCGTAGCTGTCCATGAAGATTAAGTGGGTAAACACCATTACATTACATGTCAAGGAAAAGTTATTTATTATTTTTTTTAGAGCTTATATTTTATTAATATTTATTTAGATGTTGCCAGGACTTGAAAATGCCAAACCACAAAATTGCAGCGGATGCTTTTGCTTTTGTTTGCTTCAAGGGCAGCAGTCATGGAAGCACATCTTCTGTTTTCTGTGATGATCGATCAAAGTATGTGTTTTGGGATGCATATCAACTAGTGAAGCTGTGAAAATGCTAATATCATAATTACAAGAAAATTGATTGGCAGTGATGATGGATATTAGATATCCTAACAAGTTTGAAATGATTTATCTGCTGCCCAAAAGCAGCCGCCGATCCAGCAGCCCTCATTAAATTTATTATTTTGCCTTAAATCAACTATGTTATAACACAATTCAGTAACTAATTGGGTGTTGAGACTTCCTAAATCAACTATATTATCACACAACTCGGATATTCGAGCCCATAATTCTTCGAAATATGTAGGAAAAAATATATCATAGCAGGGCTTGAACTCTTTTTCCCAAATCGTTGTAATTAAAATTTTACATTCCCCTGACAAATTAAAATTTATTAAAATTCAAGCTCACATTAAAAATTTAATTTGTCAAATTGTAGCTCACATTTATCACCGCAGCCAAACAATCTGAAAGGCAAAATCAACTCTTTTAAATTTGAAGAAGATTTTAATTTTCAGACACGACTATTAAGAGTGCGTTTCAGATTGAGGTTGTACAGCTGTTACTTAAAAAATACAGTACTAAAATATTTGATAAACACTAACTATTGTAGCTTAAAAGCTATGTTGATATGATTTTTTATTTGTATAATAAAAAATTATTATATCCTTAATAATTTTATTAAAATTATTATTTAAAATTTATACTTACTATATATTACTAACTTTTATTTTATAATTATAACTTTTTTTCATAGCAATTGTAGCTTTTGTAACTTAAAAAATACATCACTTTAATTCTAAACGTACCCTAAGTGTTAAAAAAAAAAGGCCAACCCCATCCTTCTTAGCTGGTTCATTTTATATGGAAAGAGCCCAATCTTTAAGTTGCTCGTTGTGACAACCAACTTAGTTGTATTTGTAAACGGCCACCAACTCAATGAATGTAAAATACAATGAAACACAGAAATCACAGTCTTTAACCCATATGTACTCTTCCCGATGCCTCTTACTAACTAATTAATTAACTAACTAACGAACTGTATGTATATATATATTCTAATATCAGATTTTAAAGTATAAAAAAATTTAAAAAAATTTTAAAATTCTATAATTTTAAATGTTCTCGTATTTTAAAATTACGGACCAAAAAAACTACTCTATATATACACACGTATATTAAGAGAAATGTGGACAAATTTGTTGCAGTTGGTCAATTCTTGAAGTCTATCTATTGAGTATAATAACGTGACAGAAGTTGACTTATTGAACGAATCGAGACTGTTGAGGTCATTAGGTCTGTCTGCATGTGTATGGCCTTGCCATGGTCATATTCTTTTTAAAAATTTCAATTAAAATCAGCGAATGACGCTTTAACATCTGTTCGCGCTATTCTTTGTCTGCATGTGCAAATTCCAACTCTGAATTAATGAGCTACATGTAACGGTTAGTGGGTAATAGGCAGCCCATGATTTGATATGAAAGTAGGACTGGATGCCTAGCATCTGCATGTAACGGTTGGTGGGTAATAGTTAGCCCATGATTTGATATGAAAGTAGGAGTGGATGCCTAATGGCTTCCGGGAGTGAATTGAAGTATGAATGCAATTGCACGACTTAGTTTTTTCTCTAGAAATATGAGTAATTTTCCTCATAAAATAGGAGTTGTATCGCATTACAAATGATTTTGGTTGGTAACAGCAGCCTTTAACTGGAGTTTGCTGTGCCGAGAGCTCATAGCTAAAGGTCACGCAAATGCCAATGCTTTAATAGTAATTACATGGATGCAATTTGAATGTCACATAGGACTAGGATGGTAGTAATCCCTGCGGCCCCTGAACCCGTTAGACTAATTCGGGTTGGGTTATGAGCCCCGAAAAACACCAAAATTTTAATTGAGTCTGATCTTAGGGACAAGGCCCAAAGCCTGCAAACAAATCGGCTAGGTTCGAGAATTTAATCCGATACTTTAGGGATGGTAAAAAAAAAATTCGGATCCGATCCACATCCGCAAAAATCCGCAAAATCCAGATTTGCAGATTAAAAAATACTGATCCAAAGTTCAAAAATTAATATCTGCACAGATCCAGATTCGGATCTGGATGCGCTGCCATCCGGAAAGCCCAGATATCCGGATCTGGCTTATTTTTAATTAAATTATTAATTTAATCAGTTTTCAATTAAAAAATACATAAACTAAAATTAGGGAAAAGAAAACCAAATTTAATCCCAGCAACCCTAACAGCTAAAACTGGAAACACGCACACTTACGACTTCACCACTGCTCACAAGTAGCCGCTGCAGCCGAAACCAAAAACAACCCCAAATCGATAACCGTCGAACGCCATCTATTCTTCCGTTGCATTAATTCAACTATGAAGAGCAATTGTTTAAAACGCACTGCATCTTTATTAGAAAAATAATAATAACCTTTAAGAAGTGTAATAGAAATCAAGATTTATAAAATAAGATATCCTTAAAAGTCATATATGTTGTTGTAATTAAAACTTATTTATCATTTTTAGTAAGTTTGTATAAGTACAAAATAGAAATGAACAAAAAAGCGATTATAAAAGGCTGATAAGATAAAATTGTGAGGCCAAATACCACTGATATCATAAGCATTCGTCTAGCTAAGTTACATCATTTGTAATATACATTGACTTAAAATCAATTATTTTGTATGACTTAGGCACCATTTGTTTATTTTTACTTAATGATTTAATGGCTTAATTGACTTTAATTTCAATCAGTTAAGTAATTAAGTTTTTTTTTTCAACTCAATGAAAATTTTCAGCCATTAAATCATTAAGGTATTAAGCCAATTTTTTTTTAACTTTTTGCTTAATCTAAAAATCCCAAAAGATATCATTAAAAGATATTCTCCAAAATATCTCTAATCTAATTAATTAATTTTCATGCTTACCTAAACTTAAATTTAACAATTAGGATTATTTCCCATCTCTAAATAACTTGTGATGATATATAGAGGTAGACTATTATTATTTTTGTTTTTTTAATTTTCTTCAAATTAGCATTATTTATCTTCATAATTTTTTTTGAATATTTTTCATATAGAAATATCATAAACTGTAATAAAATTGATTAACGTATATAATATAGAATATTAAAGAATTATATTCAATTGAATATGATTTATGTTATGATAATATATTTTATCTTAATTATTTTCTTTGAGGTGTTTATTATTTGTTTAACATTTATAATTTGTAAGGGCATAAAAGTAAAAATATTAGTTTTAAAATTTTTTAAGTTAGAAAACAACTTAATATTTATTTTTAGCAATTAAGACAAAACAAAATAAATATATCATTCGGATTCAAACATTTAATTGTATTCAGAATTTAAACTAATTCAAATTTATTTAAATTTTAGAGAGAAAAAAAAAATGCCAGCTTTGTTATTGCTTGTCAAATAATTAAGGAGTTGTGAAAAAACTATTTTTGGACCAACTTTAAGTTGTT
Source organism: Citrus glauca (assembly GCA_029633175.1). NCBI lineage: Eukaryota > Viridiplantae > Streptophyta > Magnoliopsida > Sapindales > Rutaceae > Citrus > Citrus glauca. Next base: position 6,356,209 of record JAQOOD010000003.1, on the reverse strand, counting down.
CATAAGTACTCAATAATAGTGATATTTAACCCTCATTTTATCTCAGTAACTTTCACTTATGAATTAACTTTATTTATTTTCACCATTATTCATCATAATCAAAGAATAAGAACTCATCAGCAATAAAATTTATAAAATAATCTTATCAGAAAATCTATAAGTATGGTGACGTATATAAACCTAAGGTGTGAAATATATTGTAAATTTCAAATTTGAAGTTGTAATGAATCCCGAATTCCTCTGCTTCCTAGCTCTTGACACCCCTTTAAAATTCTCAGAACACCCCTTTTAGCTTTGTTTCTTTGAATATCTCGACTCAATTTATAAAATATAAACCTATTAACTAAAATTACCATCTTGCCATAAAACAAAGAGAGCATTGCTTTTAGTTTTTTATTTATAAAAATACATACAAATCTTAAAATTTTTTAAAATTATTTTTTTATTGCATATTTTATATCTCCATAACCCTAAAACTGCTATAAGTAATTTGTTAAAAGAATAATTTACTTAAGTGTTTAATTAAATTTTCCATTCAAAATAAGAAAAGAATTTATTTGTCCTTAGTTATTTAAGTAGTTTTATTCAGATGTTGTACGAAAAATTTTAAAGGGGTGTCAAAAGGCCTATGTATCTTAATAGAATTTCCATTATGCCCATCCCCATTGGGTCTGGCCGCCCACGAGGGTAGAGAAACCTTCCTAAGCCCACTACTAATTTGTTTCGTGTGCTGTTTCAATTGCCTGTTGTCAAAACTCTATAAAAGATTAGAGGTGTCAGAACGTCGATCATATTCTATTATTCCTGCAGTCCGTGGGGTCAAATATCGCCTGTCCATATTATGTCCACTAAACTTAGATCTTGGCCTCTATTCTATAATAGGAGTATTTTCAGAATCCAATTAACTGCTAAAATTCAAGCGTGGCATGTATCATTGCCTCAAATTCTTAAATCGATTTGAGACCTGCATGTTTGGCCCGACCACACAGCTCTTATTTGTAAATTTCTGACGCGGAATTCCTTTGTTACCCTCCTCAAAAATTTAATTGTAACCGGCATATGCATATACGGACAAAAGAAAAGTGGGTCAATTTGGTTATTCAATCAGTCTAAAATTAACCAAGAAGCAGATAATCTCTCCCGGAAATGTATGTGTGGACAGAATTTTGTTTAATGGAAGCTAAAGTAGGACACTTAAGCAGGCATCTGCTCTTTAGCCTTCTGGGATCAACTTTAAACAATTCTAACCAGCACATTATTTTGATTTATTTATTTATTCTTCGCTGAAATTCAAACTCTGTGTAATATTCATGGTGGTTCTAAGTCTGCAAGTAGTCAGGTTTCCTACTCCTCCGTATCAGATTTCATCGCGCAGACAAAGCACTAATAAGATTATCCGGTGTGGGATAGCAGAGCCATCAGGGGAGCCTGCTCCTTTGGGGCAGAAAACAAAGTACAACGATGGGTTCTTTGAAAAGGCATTCATGACATTATTTGCACGCAAGATGGAGAAGTTTGCATCTCCGGCGAAATCCAAAACTGAGACTAAGAAGAAGCGTTGGTTTGATTTTGGTTATAATTATGAGAGTTTTGTTGATGTGTCAAAGAGAGTAATGGAAGGAAGGTCTCGCCAGCAGCAGCAAGAAGTTGTCAGGGAAGTGCTTTTGTCCATGCTCCCTCCTGGTGCCCCAGCTCAGGTGCATAATTGTTGCATCTTAAACTCTTCAAGGATTTCAATCCATTTTTTTCTTCTTCTTTTTCTTTTTTGTGGTACAATTTGTTTTTGAATGGTTGATTAATGAATAATCAATTAAGTGGTTGTGATTTATGCAGTTCAGGAAATTATTTCCTCCAACAAAGTGGGCTGCTGAATTCAACGCTGCACTGACAGTGCCTTTCTTCCACTGGCTAGTTGGACCTTCTGAGGCATGCTGCTAATTTCTTTTGCCCACAATCTGATGTGCATTGCTTCATTTTGCTTCTTTATTTCGTATTTTTTGCAAATAGAAAATAAAATAGTAGTAGTAACAATTCTTTTATTCTTTGTGTTCTAATGGGTGAGTACTTGGTAGGTTGTGGAAGTGGAGATAAACGGGGAGAAGCAGAGAAGTGGAGTTCATATAAAGAAGTGCAGGTAGAAACTCTCTAGTAATTTAGCCAACAAAGAGATTGTAGTATTTGCATAGATAGTTAATTTGGTCTCTCGGATTTCCTTTGCTTTCCATCTGTGCAGCAGATATTTGGGGCTGGATTTATGGCATGCAACAAATAATTAACAGATTTTTTTTTTTTTAATTTATAGTGAAGCTGAAATGCTAATTGCAATTTTTGACAACCGGTTAAGGTACCTGGAGAACAGTGGTTGTGTTGGAATGTGTGTAAATATGTGCAAGTTTCCTACTCAAGATTTCTTCACCAGGGAATTTGGTCTTCCACTAACCATGATACCCAGTACGTCTCCTTACTCTTTGCTTGCGCCGTAATTTAACATTGATACTGCAGTACTAATCAATTTACAGTAATACATACAAATTACATGTAAATAATCGTCTATCCGTTTACAAACAAACCCTAAACTCTGCATATTGTTTGTCCTCAGATTTTGAAGATATGAGTTGTGAAATGGTATATGGCCAGGTTCCACCCTCATTTGAAGACGACCCAGTGTCCACCCAGCCTTGTTTCACAGACACATGTGAGTTTCTGAAACTTCTATAAACTATGATTAATGAAAATTTTCTTGCTTTCTAACCGTTGCATAATCAGCAGGTTCAAATGCGAACCCCTGCTCCCCAGTCTGTCCCAAGTTACAAGCATGACGAGTTCCCATTCCGAGCTCATTTAGCTTCCAGTCATACTTCTCCATAGTCAATCTGTCTTGGCCGGTTGGCCCTACAATGTATAACATAGTATACACCATTACAAACTGAAATTAGGCAACGCTACAAGAATCCCCTTTTTTTGGCTTTTTTTTTGGTGAATTTCAGATAAACTGATGCTTGGGTTCTCTATCAGCCCTTGGTGACAGCAGATATTGCGGAACCGGATATGAGAAAACAATGCCAATGCCATGACTTTGAAACCAACTGTACTTACTGTAAAGTATCAATTGCGCCATTTATGGGCTACATATTGATACTTTGTAAAAAGGAACATTAGCTATCACCAACCAGAAAATACACTGAAAAATGAAATCCATCCGTGAGGAAATCGATACTGCTGACAATACTTGGTTGTTGAATTGTAAGTAAAGATCAGTTGTAAATTTATTGCACCTATACTTTGAAGCAGAAATACTGCAAAACATCATTGAATGAAATACTGCAGAAATACTGCAAAACAAATTCTTGGTATTTGTTGAAAGAATATCCTGTAAATTAAATTCAAGTTAAATGAGGGTAACAGTACGGTGACTGTCCTGACCAATCAGGATAAAAAAATTTGGTGCCAATTCAGTGTCAATTTATGAATTTGAGACATGAGCAAATTTTCCAAACAACGAGGGTGCTTTTTACTGTGTTGATATGTCGAAAATCAGCAAAGCTGGTTTTGGCGGTTTTGGCTTTCTTGTAGCAGAAAATCTGTCGATTTGACAAGTGGGTTCGTTCATTTTCTTCACAAAATGCATCGAATGCGGAATGACTCAGCTAACAAACAAATATAAGTTCTGGTAATTTCCCAAATTGGCATGTTGCCTTGAAAGGATCTTCTCACAAAAATCAACCTATGTCATCAGGTAATTCAAAGATAATTATGACCGATAAAACAAAATCTTTTCCATAATTTCATTTTTTATCGAGTAGATCAATAGGCCGTCTCAAGACAAAGTTACTCATTGCATACTTTATAATTTTGTCATAGTTAATAATGGCGAGGCAAGCGTTCATACATTTGCTTCTGGGTTTCCTCTAAAATGCCGAAATGTTTATCCACTGATCTCTGGAAAGTTGGCCAAGAATCAAGGCGCATTTATGCAAGAAGATGAAGAAAAATCTGAATTTTTTTGACCATTTATTTCATGTGAAACTCTTATCACATGATAGTTAGAAATTATAGTTGGACCGCAGACATACCTTTAACTAACAAAACTGTTATGCTCTTTTCTGTTCATTCAAGTTGCTAACCGCACAATCTTCAATTCTATCAGAAAAGGCCTAAATTCGTTTCATTTCACGTGAGACGAAGTCCGTGACTGCTTTTTGCTACGGACAAATTATGTTTCTACAAAATCCATCCACACTATGCTCCAGCATTAATCACGGCATCCAATGCTGAAATCAAGTCTTACCCTCAATTTTCTCTCTCAATTTACGCAGTTCAAAGACTTTTTTTTGTATAATCAACGGGGAATTTTTGCCTCTTTTATCAAATGTAAAACTTTTAACGCACGAGAAGCAATAGTGACAAGTACTGAGAATTAAACAAGTATACACTTGTCTTTATCGTCTTTGTATCCTAGACTTTTAAGGCTCCGATAGCTTATATTACGGATAAATTTTGAATATTGACCCCGCAGCAAATGTCCAAATTTACGCAGTTGATCCCGTAAGCAGCATCATTCCTGCCTGCTTTGCCTATAAATGGCGTCATCTCACATGAATGTATTTCACACCCACCAATACCAAGGCCTCTACTACTAGAAATATTATTTTTTAGTCTCATAATTTTTGCATGGTACTGTCAATACTACGAAAAATGGATCCTGTTACTAAATTTTCAATAACTTTGCAGATTCTTGGCTTAACTCTTTGTGCACTTAGCTTATTGTGCTCGGCCTCCACTTTTCAAGATTACTCTGATGCTCTTGGGAAGTCCATTCTCTTCTTTGAGGGACAGCGGTCTGGAAGATTGCCGCCTAACCAGCAGCTTACATGGAGGGGCAATTCCGGGCTATCTGATGGTTCCTCTTATCATGTATACATTATTACATGGCTAATCATGCTTAACTGAACAGTTTTATTTATGTTGACTGAGGTGTTACATGGGATTTGATTTCAGGTTGATCTAGTGGGCGGATATTATGATGCTGGTGACAACGTCAAGTTTGGCCTTCCAATGGCTTTCACAACTACATTGTTGTCCTGGAGTGTGATTGAATTTGGAAGCTCAATGCAGAACCATCTTGAGAATGCCAAAGCTGCCATCCGTTGGGGCACAGATTATCTTTTAAAGGCATCTACTGCCACCCCCGGCGCCTTATACGTCCAGGTGAACTAAACAAAATGCTTTGATGTTTTGTTTACAAACTAACCACCAAAAAACAAACTCAAACAGAGAATAATAATCCTTGGTGTCTCATTCAGCAATTAACAAGTTTTACATTGGTGACACGACAAAAAGGGATTGACCATAAAGAAGAATTAGACGGATGAAATAGTTATAATCATTTTTGAAGAAAAAAGAAAAATAATTAAACAATGACTATCTACTACAGTCTTGTGCAAAAGAGCAATATTATATGTGATGTGGTACTTGACGCAACAGGTAGGGGATCCAAACATGGATCACCACTGCTGGGAGAGACCTGAAGATATGGACACACCACGAAATGTTTACAAAGTCTCAACACAGAACCCAGGTTCTGATGTAGCAGCAGAGACAGCGGCAGCACTGGCTGCAGCTTCAGTAGTGTTTAAAGACTCCGACCCTTCTTATTCCGCCAAATTGCTTAAAACGGCCATGAAGGTGAACATCCACGACAAACTGCATCGTTTTTTTTTGTCAAATATTTTACTACTTCCATTCCCTAAGAAAATGGATTGTGTGGGGTGCAGGTATTTGATTTTGCAGACAAATATAGAGGTTCTTACACTGACTCTCTCAACTCAGTGGTCTGCCCATTTTACTGCTCATATTCAGGATACCTTGTAAGACACATCACACATATTACTAATTGCATTACTTGAAGTCAACCACAAGTATTGATCCCAATTCTTAATTATGTTTAGGATGAGCTCCTTTGGGGTGCCTCATGGCTACATAGAGCTTCACAGAACAGCTCATACTTGGCTTACATCCAATCCAATGGCCACATATTGGGGGCTGATGATGATGACTATTCCTTCAGTTGGGACGACAAGCGGGCAGGAACGAAGGTCCTTCTTTCCAAGGTTTACTTTACTTCCAAAGCTCTTGCCTGCCTGCCCCTCTTGCAATATTTTAAAGCTCAGACAAATCCTTAATTAAGTTTTGGATATTTGCCACACAGGGATTCTTGGAGAAGAACACACAAGAATTTCAATTATATAAAGCACACTCGGACAACTACATATGCTCGCTGATTCCAGGATCATCTAGTTTCCAAGCTCAATACACCGCAGGTCTGGTCAACGAGCCATTAGTTGCTCTTTTCTTTACTCTGCTTCTCTGCTCTTCTAGGAAATTAGCAAGCAAAGGAAGTGTATATAACACAATATTTTTGCAGGGGGCCTTTTCTACAAAGCAAGTGAGAGCAATCTTCAATATGTAACAACCACAGCTTTTCTCCTCTTAACGTATGCCAAGTACCTTAGCTCAAATGGAGGAGTCGCAACATGTGGGTCGTCAACCGTAAAAGCAGAGAATCTCATCGCCCTAGCAAAGAAGCAAGTGGATTACATATTAGGCGATAATCCAGCTAAAATGTCTTACATGGTGGGCTTCGGAGAGAGGTATCCGCAACATGTTCATCACAGGGGTTCATCTCTACCGTCCATCCATGCACATCCTGATCACATTGCCTGCAACGATGGATTCCAGTACCTCTACTCTAGATCACCCAATCCAAATGTTCTCACTGGAGCTATATTAGGTGGGCCTGATAATAGAGACAATTTTGCCGATGATCGTAATAGTTATCAGCAGTCAGAACCAGCTACATACATCAATGCGCCGTTTGTTGGTGCTGTTGCTTTCTTCTCATCCAAAACCACCACAAATTAACTTAAATGTTCTTTGTTTCTTTCTTGAGGATTGGCATGAATCTGTCTTATCCTGTGTAATGTGAGAATTTGAGAAGTTTGGTTTACAATGCTTCCAATTCCACGTCATAACTGTAACCTCTAATAATTCTTCTCTTGAGTTTTTGAGTAATTTGAGTAATATGGTAAGTAATATATCAATTATGGCAAAAGAGATATATTTGCCAACTTTGCGTTAATGTTGACTTTCTTACCGTTCAATAAAATGAATCTTTTTTTAAAATAAAAAATCAGAGTAATTAATTAAACTCAGGACCTTGCTGAAAAGTAAACAGTATTTAGGAAAAAAATTGAAATTAGACCAATCAACTTCCTTATATAAAGGATAAATGTTTGAGAAGCCTTACCTTTCTAATCATTTTCATAAATCCATTATCAAAATTAGTCATATAACATTATTCTTTTTAATCATAATAGCCACATACACCCAATTTAGATACACCCAATTTAGATCTAATTACCTTAAAATAAACCTACTAAACCTATTTGGTAACACCCTATTCCACAAAACTGCCTACAAAAACTAAACACAAACTCCACAAAACTCCACCCATTTCATGAATTCACTTCTCTTCTCACATGCATCAAACAACAATTGCTAGCTAGCATTGAAGATGAATCAATCAACCCAAAAGAAAAAAAAAAGGATCAAGAAGGAATTAAAGCTAGTGTTTTTAAAATTTAGATTGAAAGATTAAGTGAGTTTTATGTATGGATTTTGTAGAAGAAGATATCTTTATCAATTTTTATTACAATGTGGATAAATATTTACTTGCGTGAGTCCATAACTTAGGTAAAATATGGATGATTTTGTGTTTTAAGGTATTGTTGAGGAAATCTAGACCACGAGTGATGGAAGCCATCATCCAGGGGACGTGAACAACCTCTCATGGATGATGATCTCCATTGCTTGCAAGGGTTAGGCAACTCTTGTAGACAATGGCAACCATTACACACAGTTCATACAATCAATAGCCTCCATTGCAAAAGAGTTGGACAAGAGTTGTTCAACTCTCGTAGGCAATGGTCCCCATCACTTGGGTGATAGCATCTCTTGCCTAAATGTGGGGCATCTTATCGTAATTGTATTTTTAATGTTAATTATTTGAGGTTAATTTTATTTTTAAAGAAATGCAACTATTGTTTTAGTGATGTAATTATATTAATTTTATTTTGCTTTAATTTTAATAGAATCAACAATTGTGTTTAAGATGTGTTTTGGCAAATTGTGGGAAACTTGTTGATGGTCGTATGAAATATAAGATTGAAAAAGTTAAGAGCATTTTTTTAATGTAAAGATGCAACTTTGCCACAACTCTTTTATTTTTTACCGTTCTATTCCACGTTTTATGGTTCCTAAATTTATTTTGATGACCCTCTGGAAAGTTTGAACTAATTGCGATATGTTTACATTTTTTTCCCGATTTTCACTATTTTTAACACTAGAAAATATTTAAAAAAAATTCCGAGCCCGATTCAAAATCAGCATCGTTTTCCTTGAGTCCTTGAATTTTTCTCTACAATGGTGCAAAGTCAAAATGTTAACTAAATAGATGAGACCTGAAAATATGAAATAAGTACATGATGAAACTTCATTAATGTTCAAGAGTAGGCTTTTCTATATAATAACTCTTATAAAAAGATTAAAACAATCTTCTTTTTGAGTAAATTCCCAAGGCTATTGCTAAAAGTTGGTGTAGGTCTAACATTAAATAAAATATATACATTAGCATAAACATTCAACAATTGCCATTGTCGGGGAATTGTTACGATAAACTTTATCATCGCTTGCATAACCAACATGCATTAAGTCTCTTTTCCTCACATGTTTTATAAAACCTATACTTGCTAACCAATGAGGAAGGAAAACTTTGAGAGGCAACAACTTCTTAAAATATGCATCATCCTCATAAAGACCAATCAAGAAATCAAGAAGCCATATCTCTTTTTCATTAAGATTCACTCATGCCAACAACCAATATTGTTTCTTAAAATTCACTGACATGTAAACCTATATATCAAATTTATTGAACTATAATTGTAGTCTAATTATTATTAAGTATAGAAATTAAAACCAAAAACAATAATTTGTTTACATATGATATTGATGTTCAACCAACACCTAAACAATGCGTCATCCAACTATATTTATAGCAATTAATATCTCGATAAATTATTTCCAAAATATCACATTTCCCATAATTTCACAATGCTACCAGTATTAACCTAATCATAATGTAACAGTAAAATGAAAATTTTGGATAATCTCATCACGTAGTAGTTAACTAATAGGAAGGTTTCTTACATAAAAACCAAATATTTGTATGTGTGCAACACAGGTAAAGCATTCGAATATTGCAAGTAAGCATAGACATACTGTCAGATTAGTTATAGAAGATTAGAAAAAAATAGATTCAACAAATTCAATGATCAAGATAATACAAGGATTAAGAACACTTGCCTTATCTATCAGCCATTCGTGTGAACCGCTCCTATAGTCACAAAAAAAAATCTAAAAAAATATTTCCCAAACGTAATTGGCTGACTCCTTGTGATTTCTCATGATACCACTACTTAAATTCATAAAATATATTAGATTACTAAGCCATTTTAATGGATTTGTATTAATAAATATTATATTAACCATATTTGTAAGTTCATTTGCGATAAGACTTTCAACATTATAAACTTTCTGCATTTTAGGTGGGGAATTGTGTATGGACTGCTTAGTAAATGCGACTTCTTTAGTTGACATCCAAACAAACTCATGCATGGTGACTTTTGCTAGTATACAAACACTTCCATCATGGAGGTTCCTCACCCAACTATATGTTGGAGTTTTCTTTTGCTACTCTCATCATATTCAAATGGCTTGATATCAGGATTATCTAATTCTTTAAAATTCAAAGGTATTTGTCAAATGAGGATTCACCATATGAGGTTGCAAATGAAGAGTAAAAATGAGAAGTGAATTTTAATGTATGTATAACTTGCATACTCAATGTGAGCGTCGATATGAGAATTCACCATATGATTGTGAAAATGTAGAATTAGTGTGTGATGCAATAAATTCCATGATTGCATGTTTCATCTAATCAAATCTCGTTTTTACCTCACTAAACACTCTCTGATCTTCAACCATTGCCATTTTTATTTTAGCCATTTCAATCTTAATTTCAACAACATCAAGCTCAAGCTTGTTTAGTTTATAGAAGCCATGATCATATCATATCGATTCTTTAACTTGAGTGTAAGAAAAAAATTACTCTTGAGGCAACTTCTTTAGTTATTTTAAATTTTAAATCAAACGTAAAGTGCCAAAAAAACTAAACTCGATAGTATCTAAATCCTCTGTGTTGTAAAAACTATTAGCTGGGTTGTGTGACATAAAGTTATTTATAAGTGAATTGCAAGCGATGACCATCAAATGGTGGCCATCTGATGGCAGTACGGTACTATTATGTTTTAGCTTTTCCACAAGTTATTTAATCTACATAAAGTAATTTACAGATTTTCAGTTCAGCAAAATGAATTGCAAGCAACCAATTTATATTACAAAATCTTCTCCCCTCATCGACAGAAGTCGAAAACTTAGTGCGGTATCTCCTCATAGACTAATACTATTGGTTCTTTGTCCTCTTTACCAATCCTTTTCAAAACTTGTTTTAACTCCACTTGCATACGCAATTAAAAAAAAAAAATTAAGTTTGCATGGTTGTAGAGAAATAAATACTCAAAATTACATGCTTTAGCTATATTAATAGTAGATGCTCTAAATTTCTCTAACAGATCCAAACATTATACAGTCTTAAAGTCTGTCCACTTGAAGTAGTGAGGACGATTCATTTTTGTGGGGTTGGTATACTTTAACGTGATTTCTCCAATTGCTTTAAAAATATAACCTAGATGAAAAAAAATTATAAGACATTATATTATATTTATGCATAGTTAACTCATATTTATATGTTTTAAGCACCTGTACATTATAAGAAAAGACAAAGAAATTATAAGCTGCATGTTTATGTTGCTTACTTGCTTCTTTTCTTATATTTTCAGCTTTCCCATTCAATAAACTACTTATTTGATCATAAACAATATTCTATGAAAGTGTTCCACAAGAGAAGTTTTTAAAATATCTTAAATCTGCGATGGCATATAATATAAAATTACTTATTGACCTTTCATTGGTTCTTGCTAGCAAGATTGTCTACAGAGAAGAACAAAGCAATTCTCAATGCACTATCGTCATTGATTTTTGTGAAATCAAATTCTTCAAACATTTTGTCTAATTCTTTAAGGAGAAAGTCATCATTGTTATTGAAATAAACATCATGTATTTACTGCCTATTTTTTCAAACTCTCCCTACTCTTCCAATTGACCACATTTAAGTCATGTTGTAAGGCACTATTCTCGAATTGAGAAACGCTCCAATTCATTGTCAACATGAAACCATATTTGGTATTCTTCAACTTTTCGCATGACTTGTCTAAGCACAAATTGTGCACGAGCTTACCATTAAATCCAATTTCCTTAATAGCTAAAAAATGCCCAAATATTGATTTCTTAAACAAAATTTATCACTTATCAATCAACTTTCTTTGTATAAGGCCAATCACTCTCTTCGTTTTGGTCACATTCTTAGAACACTTGGAAAGTAATCCGAAATTGGTATCTGTAGTGTCCAAGGCAACATTTCATTGGAGAACATATTAGAATAATATTTAAACAAATAAAAAAAATACACATTTGGGATAGTCAAAGCAAAGGATTCCATTCCTATGTGAATGCGAGCAATGGACTTTATCGCCCATATTGGCAATCGACAGCATCACCTGCATTCCACTTGAAACCAATGCTCTGTGTGTGTGTGTGTGTGTGTGTGAAATAAGTGTAAAATTCATTTTAGTTAGTGCTTTCGATACAGGAGAATAACTCAGCAAATTCATTGAGATAATTAAAAAAAAAATCTTAAAGGTATTTTAAAGACACATACTGCACTATATTTTACAAACAATATCTTAAGAAAAAATTTGAATTCTTGATGCCAAAAAATATGCTAACATTGCTCATCTATCAATAATAATCCGCCAATCAATTGAAACTTGTTGTGATAGTGGGAGAGAGCCATACCTTTGAGTTGTAGTCGATCCTCATGCCGTCGTCAATGTGTGCTTTGTTGTTGATGATGGGAGTTGTGATAATGTGATCGTGATGATGGTGGCTGCGGTGGGCAACATAGGAGATACGAGCGATGACGAAATTTGGGCAAAATAGGACCGTTAATTCACTAGCAAGCTTAATACTAATAATAATAATCATATATATGTCGTCAGGGCTCTCAATAGCTTTCTTCAAAGAAAGGACCTTTTCGATAGCTCGGTTGGAAAGGAACCTTTAGCCAATAAAACTAAAAAGTATTACAAGAAGAAAAGAGGCCAAGAATCTTCCCGTCGGCCCAAATAAAATTACCATCATGCCCACAGAACACCGACGAAGCAGAGGCCAACTTTTGATGGCATTTTGGTAATGATGCAAAAGAAAAGACCCACGTCTGTAACGTCTTCTCTTACACTAGAATAAATTTAAATTCAACCTTGCCCTGCCTTGAATAAATTAATTTCCTTTATAATAAAAATAAAAAATCAAACCAACACAAAATACAAATACGAAATTCATTCGTTGAAGTGTTAACATTTGTCATCATTTTTATAATTTCCAATTTTCGTTTGCTTGCTTTGGTGGTAATTGGTAATAGAAAAAAAGGCCATAAAAGTAAAACAGTGAGCAAAGAGGGAGGTGGGAGAGAGAGAGAGAGAGAGAGAGAGAGGCAAAGGCGCCGCACAGCACAGCACTAATCTATCTCATCGACATCATCGTCAGATATCAGTTAGACAGATCTGATCTGGAAAACTGAAGCCGGGTTTGCAATCAGAAGACAAATCAATGGGTGTCTCAAAATCCTTGGTTTTCTGTGTGTTGGTCTTCCAATTGCTTTCCCTCTCATCGGCCGAGATCCGATTCAACGAGATTCGAAACGATAACCGCCCGATAATCCCGTTCGACGAGTTTGGGTTCACACACCGTGGCCGTCTCGAGCTCAACGTTTCCAAAATCTCCCTTTCAAAATCCAACCCGGACCTCGACTTCTCCAAGGTCGGATTCTTCCTCTGCACTCACGACTCATGGCTCCACGTGCTCCAACAGCTCGAAGACGGAGAGATCACGTGCGCTCTCCAGTCCGATCTAATCAAACACGTCTTCACCTTCAACAACCTCAACGGCAAATCCGAGTTCAACACCATCTATTCCGAGAACGACGCCGATCAATACACGCTCGTTTTCGCCAATTGTCTCCAGCAACTCAAAGTCTCCATGGACGTCAGATCCGCCATGTACAATCTCGAAGGAAGATCCAACAATCGCGATTACCTCTCCGCCGGCAAGACGATTCTGCCTAGGATCTATTTCCTCTTCTCCCTAATCTACTTCACCCTCGCCGGTCTCTGGATCCACGTCCTTTACAGAAAACGACTCACTGTTTTCCGCATCCACTTTTTCATGCTCGCCGTCGTGGTCCTCAAAGCGGTGAACCTCTTGTGCGAGGCCGAAGATAAATCGTACATCAAACGCACCGGCAGCGCCCACGGCTGGGACGTCTTGTTTTACATGTTCAGTTTCCTGAAAGGAATCACGCTTTTCACGTTGATCGTTTTGATCGGTACCGGATGGTCCTTTTTGAAGCCTTATCTGCAGGATAAAGAGAAGAAAGTCCTGATGATCGTGATCCCACTCCAGGTCGTTGCTAATATTGCGCAGGTTGTTATTGATGAAACGGGCCCGTATGGTCAGGATTGGATCACGTGGAAGCAAGTATTCTTGCTTGTGGATGTTGTGTGTTGCTGTGCCGTTTTGTTCCCCATCGTTTGGTCGATCAAGAACCTGCGTGAGGCTGCCAGGACCGACGGCAAAGCCGCAGTTAATTTGATGAAGCTCACATTGTTCAGGCAGTACTATATTGTGGTTATCTGCTACATTTACTTTACTCGGGTGGTGGTCTATGCACTTGAGACTATTACTTCCTACAAGTATCTGTGGACAAGCGTGGTGGCTGGAGAATTGGCCACGCTAGCATTTTATGTGTTCACCGGTTACAAGTTTAAGCCTGAGGCACATAATCCGTACTTTGTGATTGATGATGAGGAGGAAGAGGCTGCTGCTGAGGCATTGAAGCTTGAAGAGGAGTTTGAATTGTGATTGACACCATCCAAATGGGAGAGTAGGAGACTCGAGGTAGAAATCTTGCCTACTCATATTGGGTCGTTTTTGTCTGGTGGAATTAGTAGGTTACTTTTTTCAACTTTGATGTATGTCTGTGAATCTTATAGTACATGTAATACTCATACATAATATTTGAATTTCTTTTTGAGAAATGATTGTGCTTTTATTTCAAATTATCTAATGTGGATGATGTGTAATCAAATGAAAAACTAGACATTTCATAGCCTTGAAGGAAGAAATAAAATATATGTAGCACATAGTTATTCTGATGGTGAACAGTTGCTTTTTAGAAACACACGTGTTTTTGTGTATATCCTGCTTTTGTGAGGGAAATAGTCTCCCTTAAATTTTGGCTTGGAAAGGTAGTGGATGTTTTGTTACCAATAGTTTATTTTTGTGTATATATATATAGCATAAAGTTGATTTATAAGGTGTGCGGTTTTGAGAAGTATATGTGGCAAATTCTGTTTCTGTTAAAGAAGCACCTACAAGGAATTTAGAATAGACTAATCACAGCATTTCTGTTAAAAAAAATTTCGTAACATGAGGGTATGCTTTAAGAAATGTGGCATATCAAGTTTTTCATATCATGAGGAAATGTACCAAGTAATGTTAAACTGAAAGTGTAGTAGCACTTTTATTGACTGTGTGAAATTGATTTACTCGTTTGCTCCTCCTGATAAATGAAAATATAACCCTGTTTTAACACCAAATGACTGTAATGGATCGTTCGATGTTCATAGTTCTGCTTTCTTGTCTGATCACATGTGCCATCTCTTTACAGATTGATGGTTTCGCATGCATGCATTATATTCTGTATTGTTGAATACATAACTTTGTTTTATGTTTAGATTTTTATTTATTTACTTCCTTTTCAGATTCCTTTCTCCTAAGATGGTGGTTTTAGTTGGTTTTTTTGAACAAAGATGTTTTAGGACATTTTACAGACACAAAAAAGAGTGTACTTTCTTCTCTTGGGTTAAATTGATAGGGGTGCAGTAATCATTTATTGTCCAGCTTTAGCTGATTACAGGTTTGTTTGGGTTGTGGATAATTGCTAAGTTTTCAAGTCCAGATGCCATCAAGTATGATGTTTCACACTTTTATGCCAAATGTCCTATTTCTTTATATTTAACGTTTTAGTGCTTTAGCCACAAAACTCACTGGTCTTAGGCTGCTGAGTTTCGGTGAGAAATGTGGAGTTTTCGTTTGGTTGGGTTGTGTTAAATATTGTGTCAACTTGAGAAGCAAAAGAATTGCCTTAAGAGTTGGTGTTGATGTAACTCACCTTGCTTGCCTATTGTGATGGTAACCAGGAACTTCTTCAACCAAAGTCATTATTTAAATTGTATTTTGTTGGAAAGAGTAGAGATGTTATGATTCTGGTTGCCTGCACTTTCGCATAGGTGAAAGTCACTCCCGCGATTTTATGAATAGTTTTATGGTTTTGGTGCTCCTTTTTTAAGTAACTCATACTTTGGTTGTTATGTCATCTCTAGATTCAGTTTTTGATTATTTAAAATTGATGAATTATGAGCTTGTGTGAGCTAGTTAGTCCTTCTGATTTCATTGTCAGGGCTGTGCCTGGCCCTTGGTTCTCTTTTCCCCACCTAATTATTCATTTGGTTGGCTTGTGTGTTTTTGAATAACATTTGGTTGGTTGAGATATATGAAATGGTTGGCTGCATCTCGTAGAGAGTTATTAGGGCTGGGTAATATGGATATTGTTGATGATTCATATGTGCTTCGTTTAGTTGCTTGCTCTTTTTTTTTTTTTATATGGTGTACGTGGAAAACCCTAATACTACAATTAGAAGGTTACTGGTATGTATGATTAGAAATCTATTAGGATTACCCTAAGTTAAGTCTTATCACAACAAAACTGATGATTTTCATCTCCCTAATCGGAGGGATATCTTCTACATTGACATTGGTAGGGAAGATGTTTGCCTCCACCTGATTATATAATTAGAAGAGAAATGGTTGACACGAGGACTCCAAACATTACTCTCACTTTAGTGGGGCAGTGGTTAAACACTCTTCGAGTTGCCATGGAACAGTGTCTTTGAGTAGGCATGTATAAGACCATGGCGCATGACCATGGAAGATTGCTTTATTTGTAATCTAAAAGAGATGTCCTATATAAGATTTAACCATATGTAGGAATCTAGTACTCAATTGCATGTTTAAGCAGTTGTGGAATTGCTTCTTTTGCATGAAAGCCTAATTACACTAGGTGTAAGTAATTCTCTAGATGCCACGTCCCACTACTTGGTGAAAGTGAATTCAAGAATGGTGCTTCACCTCAATTGTCTTTGAGAGGCGACATTTACTATAGAACAATCACTAACAACCTGCGAATTTCTATGGCCCCGGTATCACTTATATGGCCGTTTAGGGGTCCACTGCAATTCTCAAAGCTCAAGTGGAGACTGTAGAAAACATGAATATTTTGGGGACTGACTGATGTGATAATGCTTTTACCGTCCTTTCTCCTTCAAATGCTTTCCGAGTAGACATTATTTATTTGAGAAGGATTGCAAATACATAACTAAAGGACTAATCTGGTGCATTTGTCTTTATGAATCCCATCAAGAACATTACCAAAACGAGAGCAAAAGAACTTTGTAACATCCTAATTTCTGTAGAAGGATCGAGTAATTCTAAATAAAATTACCCATGAACATATTATATACATTTTCGTGTAACATTTCAGAAAAGATGGTAAGTTGGTTTCTCTACCAACAACCAGTCAAGAGTTTGACTCTTAAGATACGAAAGTAGATGCAACATGTGGACAAACTAGCCATTTAAGCCACTTACATATGATGCAAAATGTCCCTCCTTCGGGTGGCAAAACTAAACCGAACCTGAAAAATTACGGGTTGGGTTTTATCTTTTGGGGTTTGGTTCATAATTTTTTTTAAGAAAAAAATTGAATATTTCAGTTTGGTATAAAATAGAATACTCCGGTTCAGTTCACCATTTAAAATTTTAAATCAAAAAATCGAAAAAAAAACTAAAAAAAATAATTTCTAAATTAAAGAAATGCCACGTGATATTTAAGGTAGTTAAATTGGAGTAAAATAATCTTTAAATTCTGTTGAGTGTTTCATAATTTAAAAAAAAATTGAAACCGAACCGAATGAAAATTCTCAAATTAATTTTTTGAAATTCCTAAACTAAATAGAACCAAAATTTTCGATTTATTCTGAAACAGAACTCGTGTGAATCGGTGCCCACTGCGCACCACTAGTCTGACTAAAGGAACGGAACTTGCCCAGGACTATTCTGATGAGATAATCTATTATGCAATCGTAGAGCATTGGATCTTATGATAACATTTATTGACTTCTAAAATTTAGAAATTAGGCCCACTTTGCAACCTAATTTCTACCACGTGATAGAAAACTAGTGGACGGTCCCACGAAATTTTTTCTTCAACTAATGCATTAACCCGCACCGGCACTGATTGCTCTCTTGTCCGTACAAAGAGGGTCAAACGGGCTGGCAATTTGGGTCCTCTACAAAATAGAGCCACTAGCCCACTACTTAGTTTATCACTCAAGGAGATTGCCCGGTTGAGGGCCGCATATAGAAGGCAAGAAATTTTTTCATGGAAGTAAAAGATATAGAAATGAAGAGAGAGTACCTCCACGATACGGTGGATTTGATTAGGGAGAAGATGAGGTGCATGTGATGTATCTTTCTTTACAATCCACATCTTCAAAGCAAGCTCCAGGAGATAAGGGCCTACCTCAATTGCTTTCTTGACAGGGGAAAAGAAAAAGAAAGCGAGCAAAAAGCTATATAAAGAAAAAGTTCGTATACAAAAGTAGTAGCAATAGAAGAAGAAGAAGAAGATACGGAGGAGGTAGTGATGATGATGATCACTAGCCCTGAAAATAGTTCTAAAATTGATACCATTAGTTCTCAAGAACCCATCACCCCCACCACTTGCTCGAGCTGGAAACTTTATGAGAATCCATTTTATAATTCTCAGAAGCACCGTCAAAATCATCATGATCATCATCAATGCCAAAGCAATACCAAGCACATTCACCAGTTTCATCTTCCTGCAGTCTCAGCTCGTAAGATCGCGGCTTCTTTCTGGGATCTAACTTTCTTCAGGCCAATGATGGAGACTGAGCTAGATATCGCTCAGGCCCAGATCATGGAATTGAAAGCTGAGCTTGATTATGAACGCAAAGCACGTAAAAGGGCTGAGTCAATGAATAAGAGACTCGCTAGAGAGCTGTCTGAGGAGAGAAGAGGAAGAGAGACAATGGAGAGACTTTGTGAAGAGCTTGCTAGAGATATTTCCTCTGACAGAGAAGAAATTGATCGGATAAAGCGAGAAATGGAAGAAGAGAGAAAGATGCTCCGAATGGCTCAAGTGTTACGAGAAGAAAGAGTTCAAATGAAGCTCACCGAGGCCAAGATTCTCTTTGAAGAAAAGTTACAAGAATTGGAAGAATCTAAGAGGACTCAAATTGATACTTCAAGTACCAGGACAGAAAAGTTACGGAGGAATCAAGAGGATAAATTTCCAGGGTTTTTAACAGCTTCTCATTGCCTTTCAGGAAAATTTGCCAGGTTGGCATTGAGTAGTGAGAAATCTAGTATTGGCCCTTGCAGTAATGAGATTGATTCAAGAGAGTCGACAAGGGCGGTTTCAAGTGCAAGCAATGACACTGCATCAATCGCAATTCAAAGGAGAGCGCCATCAGAACCTGAGAATCCTCACATAAAAAGAGGGATTAAAGGGTTTGTTGAATTTCCAAGAGTAGTTCGAGCAACCGGATCAAGGAGTCGGCATTGGGATACAAAGCAGACAAAGCAGGAGTGTCAAAACGCTCAGCTCAGGTTTTTACTTAAACAAAGAAGCCTCATTCGATCCAATATTAATCTTATTATGAGTTAAAAATTATCATTTGCTCTGTGTTATGTATACTTATTCTGTGTCTTGATTTCTCAATCTGTAATCTTTTTTTTTTTTCTGATTTCCTTGTTGATTTGCCCCTGCAAATGGGTTAATATATAGTCAAAATTTCTTCTACCTAGAAGCTTGTAACTTTTAAGAATGATGCACGTACATATATTTTGGTTACTTATATTTAAGCTTGATGCAATTTAATTTAAGCTTTGAAATCAAAAAGTGATGCTTTGGATATCTGATCAGTGGTTGGAAATAATACAAAATTTATTCTTAGATCTATTGAAAGGTTCATCTTTTCAACTATGAAGGCACATGCACATGCACATGCACATGCTTAAACTTTTTTTTTTAATAGGTGCAAATAAATTATGCACCTTGACTTGGATAAAAGTACAGCTCAGAGAATGCAAGGTAAAATTTAATTAAAAAAGTCACTTTCTAACTCTTACAAACGTGATTGCATGATATATTATTTATAAAAGAATTTCACCTATTTTAGTCCTCTTCTAGGCTCACGGGTCTAGACATGCATTGATCAAGTTGTTCTATTTCAAAAAAAGCATTTAAAAGGAGTCAGCCATTTGGTTTTAGAAATTATAGTCAATTAAACAATTATGAAAATGAAGCTTTAAACTACAAATTCTTATTGATAATCAAAAGCTGTTCGTTGCAGCAATTTGATCGAGATTAGCAATGTTACGACCCATAAGTAAACGACGCATCATGAGACGCAAGTTTATCAACCATATGCGTGACTCAACGATCAAGTGCTCGCGTGTCAAAAATGGTGGATTAAATAATAATTCTTTGATCCTAATGGGCCCAGACGTCCAGTTTACTGGTTATTGGGGATCGGGCCAGAAACATTAATAATCTATTTGATCAAATGATCACTTGAGGCTGCGTTAATTTCAATTCACTGTTAATTTTGCAGAAGAGAAGATCCATCAGCGATCAGTCTTCGGTAATGATTTGTATTCGATTTAATTAGTAACTTTTGGAAAGTATCAAAAGCACTGAAAATAATTGAATCCAATGAAACTAACATAATTTGAAGGAAAATTCTTGGGTGTTTACGAAGCATTGCACCTTATTTATTTATTTTTTTATTACATGTATATTTCAATTAATTATAATTATGTGCGTACACACATAATGAATAAAAGATAATACCAAAAACTTTCTCTAATTTGAAACTTACAAGTGGTTGTTAGCTATGCTCACTTAGTCACTTTGAAGCAATTACACTCTGGAAGGCGTGCACAATTTAGAGAAATCAAACAGCCAAATACTAATGTAATTGCATGGAACTAGTCCTAGTTTGCGCAAGAACAAAATTCTGCTCCAAAGAGGGAGAAGTCTACTTGATCATAATATATGTATATCATGGTGAAACTGAAATCAACTCACATTGCAAATGGAATCCTATCACTCTTTGTTCCGTTATTAATTATGTCGGATCCTAAACTAACGTTGTCGAATCTTTTACCCAACATTAGACTTATATGTAAATATTTATGTGTTGTACACTGTTATATAAGGTTAAATCTAATTAAAGTGATCCATTAAAGTTTTTGATAATTTAGACTTTACTATATCTAATAGGACATATGTCTTTCATGTTTAGAGACTTGAGTATTATTTTTATGTCTATGATGGGTTGAAATAAAAATATTTAATAATAACATGAAAACTTATTTATATAAGTGGTTACAATCCCCAAGTCACACGTATTTTTATATTTTTTACTAACATTCCATCATTAAAGAGAGTGCAGAGAGCAATTTAATGGATTCTCTAGAAGAATCTATTGATTTGGAAGAAAAACCACACGAGACTAGAGAGCAATTAAGTATTATAAATCCAGATACATTTCTATAGATTCATTTATTGATTCTTACTAATACAATAAATATTCCTACATTATAAGTGATGGTTTGCACCAAAAATTAATTGTTCTAACAAATTCTTCCTCTTCTATTTTATTGTCAAGTCAGTAGCATCACTATATTTCAGTTCATGATTTTTATGCTTATATAAGAAAAAGATTGATTATATTATTAGAGTTTGACTATTTCTCCAACACAGACACCTTACATTTTAATGTTTATATCTAAGGTTAGACATTTTGTTTATTTATAATTCACCTTGTATAATAACTGAACAATGTTTTCCTAGCCTAAAAATTCACACTTGTACCACGTAGTTGGAGTCGATCTATAAGGCAAAGAAAATATCTTTTTTATGCATAATCTCAATCTATATCTATTCTTCAAAGGGCATTAGATGCAAAATAGATAAATGAATTTATACCTTTTATTAAAAAAAAAGTAATAAATTGATAGAAATGGCACAAAGTGCACAGCGCAGATCGATCTTAGGGTCATTGCATTTGCTTAGGCAAACAACAAAAAATCTGCTCAAGCTACCAGATTCATAGCTTAATAATATAGTAAAATCTCTACATAGTAATATTATTCAGATTGGAGAAATTTATTCGTACAAAGATGTTATAACTTAATAGAGGTATAGTACAAAAATTATTGTCTTTGCTTAATTATCCCTAATGCAAGTGATATAGAGGTAAATTATGTTATGTATTAATAAATTAATAAGTGTGTCAATTTAATGTATATACATTAATAAATAGATTAGTACGTGAGTCAAATTCAATGGATAGATATTAATAAAAAAGATATATAGTTTTAAAAAACTAATACAAAAGGTTTCATACCAAGAAACTACAAACATACTTGAGAAGTTAGAAATCTGTTGCCTTAAAAAAAAAATATGTCTTTATTGATCAATTAATACATACCCGCAAATTGAAAGATGTGGTTGCAACTTTAAAGAACAAATCATTGTCACAAGCAATTTTAAAAAGATATTTTGCTCCATCTTAATTATTTAATGTAACATGGCATATATTTTAGAAATATTATTACTATAGAGAGATAAGTTTATTAAGACGGGACCTATAAAAAATATAACTTATTACAATGTGGAGTTTTTTTCTAATTATAATAGGTCCCAATTTGGGACCACAAATTTTTATTACTATGAAGAGGCTATTCTTTTATAGAGTAGTCCTAATTTCCTATTTAGAAGTTCTACTATATAAGTCTAGTAGTGGAGTAAATAATATTTATTAAAGGAAGATTATCCACCGACCACTTTAATTTTTGGGTTTTTTTTAAAATACGCAAATATTTTTTTTTTTTTGCACAAATCCATCTAAAGTTACAAAATGTTTCAGTTATCCACTACCGTCATAACTCTGTTATTGAAATTAACATAATATTGATGAAATGATAGTTTTACCTTTAAACATAAAATGATGATTTTACCCATCTAAATGACCCAAAAAAAAATCAAATGACTTATTTGTCTATAACATACATATATCGAATATGATTCTAACCTAATCAATATGTGTTAGGGAAAAATTAGATTTTTAAATTTTTATAAAACCTTTTGAAGATCGCTCTCATATAATATATAAGAATTTGTAATCTAGAAATGATAACTTGAAAATCCGATTTAGTTTTTTCCGTTGAAGTAATTTAGGCTCCTAGATCACCATCCATCATCACCACGCTTGTTAGATTGCGAACTGTCACCAATGATCTTCCAGGTTATGACTAAGGTTTGATCCGCACTTGACGTGTGGGTGCCTTTATCACTACCAAAGCAAATAGCACGAGAAATTTTTTCTCTCAACAATAGAGATAAAAATCTATTTCTCTAATCTGTATAAAGTGGCTTTTCTTTTTTTCTTTAGAGAAAATAAACCTTTTTTATATCGCCCTTTAGTGAAAACCCTAAGCTCCAAATGATCAAAAAATAAAACACACAATTATTTTCTTTTTCAATAGGGGACCCACCTTGTAAAATAACATAAAACCCTTTACACAAAAATTAATTAAATACAATCTCCCACTAAATGATATATTTAGGCTTTTGATCTAAATAACTAGTTATCTTATTTATTAGTTCAGTAATGGTGCAGTCAATTAAATGAGCTAATCTGTGGATCATTTGGGAATATGCAATAGTAGCTACAATAATTAAGCTTGTAATTAAACTATCCCAATTATTTAATTCCAAATCTACTCCACTAAAAGATTGGAACTGACTTACATAATTGTATGCTTGAATAATAATTCGTCCCAAGCCACATTGATTTCTTTACTGCACAATCCTTTGTATCACATTGTTAATTAAATTGATATCTTAATTATCCAATCAATTTAATAACATCTTATCCCTTGATCCTTACTGGTTTTCTCTAATGATTATTTTCAACATACTAAATATGTTGACACACTCTGCCTAGAGAATTCTATGATCAAGTGCCGAAAACCTATCAAGAGATGTGTTGTACAAATTCTATATTGTTAATCCATAACTCCAATACTCATAATTGCTCCCACCAAGATACCAGGTAATATTGACCACAAGGATGTGTCGTGCCCATTGATAACTCAAATGGAATAACAATTACAATCATGAATCATAATTAACTGAAGATTAAGATTACAGTAAAATCAATGCCTATGAGATTTAATAAGTCTGACAGTTATTACAAAGTTAATTAAATCTCATATGTGATTCTGTTCAATATAGTCGTACTACATCAATAAATTCATACATGATTAAGAAAAATCATTCAATAAATTTATTACAGTCTATACCTAAATAAAGTGCCCAACTTTATTTATCAACTGCGAACTAAATTTATTTAATCATAAGATAACTTGTATTTATGTCTTCTGTGAATTCACATGGTGATCACATAAATACATACAATATGATTAAATGGACTTTAATACAAATATTAATGCAATTAAGATATTTGAATAAAATACCTCATTAATTTTATTAATAAAAAATATTTATTACAATTAAATAAACACATATGCTTTTAAAGAGTATATTTTTCCAACAATTTGTCAAAAAAAAAAATACAAGTGCTAAAAATGGAAAACAGAGATATTGGCTAAGAAGGAAGAACACTTGCTGCTGCCGATTGCCGCCATTGGTGCTGCTTCTCTACCCCCACCACTACTCCTACTCATCTGTAGTCGTTGCTCTCGCTCCTCTCCCATCAACTTTCAACATAGCCACCACATACACCCATTCATCTGTTAGGGGTTTAGGTTGGTTCCCTTTGATTTTATGATTTGAAAACAACAATACTATTTTCTTTTTTCCCAAAATGAATTGGCATGTAATGAAATTGATAATGCTATAAGATGCCATTTATGTTGTTAGTGAAGTTCCATAATTAAATATCAATCTAATTAGATTAATCTATCCCAAACCCTATCTCAACAGTTGCTATAACTACCAAGAGGCAAAAACAGAATCATGAAAGATTGTCGACTTGTCATAGCTGGAGAATGCTGATGACTAGCGATATTGACATGATGCTGGTGGTATGGCGCAGTGGAGCGAGCACTGAGCAACGAGAAATTAGGTGGCCATTGGTGCGGTGGAGATTTGGTAGTGCAATGGCTGCTGCGGAGGCTAAAGCTTGGCGCGGTGGTTGATCAACGTCAACAATGAGTTGATCGCCTTGAGAGTTAAGAGAGAAGAGGCTTTTACTTGAGAATTGCTTGAGAATTGGGAGATGCTTAAGAGTTGAGAGCCTTGCGGGACAATGAAAGAGTAAATTTAATTTATTTTTATATTTTAATTGTGCAATTTGGCCAATTTTTTGGATTGATTTAATTTATTTTTATATTTTAATTGTGCAATTTGGCCAATTTTTTGGATTGGATCCGAATCTAATATGAAGTCAAGCCCTAAACTACTAGTGTAAACACGTAGTGTTATATAATCAGGCAAAATGATAATTTTGTTCTTATAATATCAATAAAATTATGATAGAGTGTGAATAAAAGTGGAGATACATAAAAAAATTTAAATGAAAATAAATATTTTTTTGAAAGTAAAAAAAAAGAAGTGAATATTACCTTATATATAAACGGATAAACTTATTATTTAAGACTTTTATCTATAAAATAAGATTTTTGTTATGTTACATAATCATGTAATAGAGATGATTATGTAACATCTGTTAAATTTCATCCAATGATTATAAAAATATAAGATAAAAAATTATTTTATTTTCATAATTATTAAATAAAAATTTAAGTATTGTTATATCACATATGTTAGATGATTATATAACATAACAGCCTTCATAAAATAAAACTTAAAAAGAGAGAGTCTCGGATAAATACGAAGTGCATGCGTGGTCTCAGAGAATCAATGCTCACCCACACAAGTAAAGATAAAGCGTTAAAAGCTTCGGGTTGGCTCGGCCTTGGGGTTGGTGATGACACGTCACTCTCACTGCTATCTTATCGTATTCAGCTAGCCAGCTACAAGCAACTACTGTTATTATCGAACCCCAATATGGCTTCAACTAGGTTTAGGTTATAGGTTGCTGAAACAAGCCTGTTATAATTATAATGATGCCATGGCCATGGCCATGGCCATTGCCTTAGACTTCCTTTCAACGGTCACCATCAGCAAATAATGTTATAACATCAACATACACAGTATTAGCAGAAACATCAGCTTCAAAACTTCGGTTTATATTTGAAAAAATTTCATCAAATTCCCAATTCCATGGGTCCAATCCAACAAATAAATCACCAGGAGGGAGCCCAATTAAGAATTGGTTAGTGCGTCACAATCCAAATTTTGCACTTTGGTCCCCCCTCCCACAGCAAAACACGAAAACCAAGTGGGCCCAAACTCCCAATCTTCGATGCAACTTGCAAGCCACACTTAACGGCATGCTTGACGGAAAGTGACATATCTTGACGGGGACCGTTAGTCGATTGAGACAAAATTAGTAAATCGAAACTTAGTTGAGTTTGCCAGAGCCAATGAGTGTTCCTCTTATCCCAGGTAGCCAAAATCAATCGAAGCGGTAACGCAAAAACTTCATGCAATAATAAGATCATCAACTTAATGAGAAAAAGAGAAACGTTAGATGCGCGTCTGCGTGTGAGCGAAAGAGAGAGAGAGAGAGAGATGTAAATTCTTGTCTTTATTCAATAAGAGGTGCGAATGTTGGAAGCTAAGGAACCAAAACGCATGGCTCAAAAATGGCTGCACCGCTAACCAAACCCGCTTTTATCTCCACAAAGAAAAAATAAAGAGAGTTTGGAGTTGAAGTTTTTGTTTGTGAATTATGATTTGGGTTTGAGAGATCCAGTTAAATATTTTAAATTTGTTGATGGGAAAGTTGTCTTTTTGAAGACGAATTTTAATTTCATTTTCATGGGTACAAGAAGTTAGTTGTACTGTGGGGGGTAAAGGAAAGGAGCAGTAGCAAGTAATTTCGGAGGGCTGGGTTTGAGGATGCAAGAAAGGTCATCATGTTCACGTTCATGTTCCTATACTACTACTACTACTACTACTACTACTACTACTACTACTACTACTACTACTACTACTACTAGCAGTGGCGGTGCTGTTAATTATGATATTAACAATAATAATAATCATCAATCTCCTCAGTTATTGTTATCTTCTTCTTCAACTTCTTGTGAAAAATTAACTGCGGCTGGTGGTGCTAGTGGTTGTGGTGGGTCCATGTTTTGTAACGCAAGCAATCAGGTTGCTTGTATGAGCGATATATACGATGTTGTCGGTGCTGCTTCTGGATCTGGTACCAACAGTGCAGCAGCAGTACTGGCGTCGAAGTCTTTAAGCCCTCCTTCTATTACTGATTCTTTCTTTCACTTTAATTCCTCAGCCTCAGCCTCAGGTAAGATTACTCAAGTTCTCTCTTTTTTTTCTTAAACCATGTAAATTAAGTGCCCATCCTCCTCCCTCACCCCCCCCCCCGGGGCCCGCGGCGGTATTATTAGTACTAAAGCCTAAAGAATAGAGAAAATAAATCCTCGGTCGTTTTAGTACAACTCAATGGTTTCTTTTTTCCCCCCGCCGCCCGGGGGGGGGGGAGGAAAAAAAAAGAATAATATAACTTTATAATAATATATATGTGATATAAACTGTGTATGCTGTGCAACTACTGTAGGAGAAATGGCAGCAGCAGCTGTGGATTTGAGATTAGCGTTTACTGCTGCTCAGTTGCAAGAACTGGAGAGACAGACATTGATATACAAGTACATGATGGCTTCTGCTCCCATTCCTCATGAACTTCTCTTACCCATAACCAAAAGCCCTTCAACTGCGAGGGTTCTTCCTTCCTGTCAACCAAATAGTACTAATCTCTTTTCCTTCTTCTTTCCAGTTATTTTAATCAAATTATTATGTTTAAAATTTCTCGATTTTATTATATATGCATGAGAGAGTTCTATTGAATCAGTTATTCTGGTCAATGTAGTGGTGCAAGGGTCAATGGAATTAAGATTGCTGAGCAATAATAGCAGCTCGGATCCAGAGCCATGGAGGTGTAGAAGAACAGACGGAAAGAAATGGAGGTGCTCTAGAGATGTGGCTCCTGAACAAAAATATTGTGAGCGCCACTCTCATAAGAGCCGTCCCCGTTCAAGAAAGCCTGTGGAATTACCAGCCCACCGAGGCCACAACAGCAGCCTTCATCAAAGTGTCCACAACAGTACCCTCAACAAGTCTTATCCAAAGTACATGGCCTCTCCTATTGCATCAAGTGAACTACAAGAACAACCAAGGTTAGTTGGGATTTCAACAATGGTGTTTTTGTGTTTTGTTGTGACTTCTATGGCTCATTTAATCATATTCAAATGTTATAATTGAATCTCAATTTTTTTACGATTCTCTCTTCGTTGTCATATGGTGTGGGATTGGGTGGGCCTTTTGGTTTGTCGTTTATACTTTATTATGTATGATGTAACTCTAGCTTGTAATTTCTGGCTTGCCCGTGAAGATGCTTGGAATGGTTCATGAAAGGTGAGACAATGCCTGTTGCTAGTAATTCCAACCAAAAATGGCTCCAAAACACCAGCGAATGCGGTGGCCATCATCATCATAAAGAACATCTCGTCAACTCAAATAATTTGAGTGGTGATGATCTTGCTTTCGAAGCTCAGCGGCTACATGACCAATACTCTTTGTTACTTAGCCCCAAAATGGTTTCCCACCATGCACAGCAAACACAGGAGACTAGGCACTTCATCGATGCTTGGTCGCTTGGACTTGGAGGGGAAAATATGGCCGATGAGGACGGAATGGGCAGCACCAGCAATTGCTTTGTTTCCTCGAATGAGAAGCTGCCACTCTCTTCCCTTACATTGTCAATGTCTGGTGGAAATGAAACTATTGAGAAAAACGAAAATGCCTTGATGGCCAGTCTCGCAACCATGGGATCAGAAAGAGAAAATACTGGGACTTTGAGACCCCACTGGATGAACCACGTTTCAGGAATGGGTTCACCACCTGGTGGACCATTGGCTGAAGTATTGTGCCTTGGTACTGCAAGCAGTGTTAAATCAGATTCGAATGCTGCATCTCCTCACGGCTGCAGCACTAGCACCACTACTAGCAGCTAGCAGCTAAAAAGCTAATGCGTAAATACGTGGTGCATGCTGCAACAACTTGACTTTGAGCCCATTATGTTTTGTGTATCTACCGACTACAGTGGAATGGAAAATGTTGGCTGTAATAAAGTTGGATTTGATCAGTTGAACATTAGCTAACAACAATCTAATTAGAAATTCCTTCAACTGTTATAGTTTGGTGTTATTACCTACTTCCATGACCAATGTTTTTATATATAATAAATATGCTTTGTGGTTTATGCTTTGTCGTTTAGTAAAAACAGTACAACTAATTAGGCATACTAAATTATCATATCACCAAGCATTTACAAATTCATCTGTTGCTAAGATTCGTAAAAGGAAAATTTGAACTTGGTTAAACTTGATCTTAGCGGCATGCGAGGGATAAGATGCGGGGAAAGTATACGAGTAACTAATTTACTCCCACAGATTGAGAGAAAATCTTGATCCCGAGGGGCATGGAGAAATTTCACCACCATAACTTTCTGCATAGCAGGAAGAGTAATTTGAGAGCTGCTCCATTCCAGAACTATAGCCACCACAACCAGCCGGGACACTCTTGAAGCTGCTGCTTCTCGAGTTCTGGCAACAATGTGGCTCTGGAGCTGGATAAGAAAGGCGTTTCTTCACTGATCCGCTTCGCTCTCTCCGCAGCATTGACGTTGATGCCCTCTGCCTCGGTGCACTCTGCGAACGAGCCTTAGCTTTGGCAGACTCAGTGGCAGCCATGTAATTAGGCATTGTAGAAGTTGCAGCAGCAAACCCATTTAATGTAGGGGTTTGTGCAGCTGAAAAACTTGTTTGTTCTTTCAGAAAGCTTCGAGGGCTAGCCGAACGGACTTGAATTGGCTTGGTTTTGCATGGAGACGGCGTGAGAGCTGGAGATTGGTGGAAAAAGAGATTTGGTTGTGCCCTGTGAAGTGGAGAGGCAATGCCAATGGAGACCGGCGGCCTTGGTTGCTTTTGGTTTTGATATTTTGGCCTGGATGCATCAATTTCTACGGTCTTCATAATGTGGTCTCTTCTATCAGTTGAAGCTCTAGTAGCACTATTTTCCCATTGCTTAGTAGCCATCCACCGATCAAGCCATTTTGTTCTCTCATCTAGTTCCCTTTCATCACCCGCTGATGGATTTCTGCGAGACCTCTATACCTTGATAGGAATTAAGATAGTGTTATTAGAATCATATTAATAAGACTCATTATAGTTTAGTTTTCAACCCCGAAACAGAGTCGAACACTTTCTCCTTAATGAAGGAGATCAATGAGTAACTAACCTGGTTTGAGAATGCATAAGCTAGTGTCTTTTCGCGTTTCATAACAGCTTCCTTTATCCCCTGGCTTGTACATGGATGGTCATTCCAATCGGCTATGGCAATGGTGCCACTTGCATTGTTGTTACTGGACTGTTAAAATAAACGTCTTAATTAATTCATTAAAATAAGGACTAGCTAGAGAAATTTTTAAATATCTTGTTAGTTAAACAAAAAATAAATGATAACAGCCATATTTGCTTTTACGAAAAATTAATATCTAAGTGTTTGTTATGTAAAATTTAGTTACACATGTAATACATGATACATGTATTAATTCATTATATTATATGTAATTTATTCTAAAATTTCTCCTATTCATCTCAAGAATATATGAAGTTTATAAACAAACAATTGACAATCAAGAGAAACACAATTGACTTACGATCGACTTTCTACTTTTAATGTCATGAAGATTTTTAGAGTCCCAGAAACCGTTGGTTTCAGCAAACAAAGACCTTCTACTCCCCTCATGCGAGAACCTTGTTCGTTGATCACGCACCATATCTTGAGCTCTAACCAAAGCTTGTACGCGTTTTAGAGTTAACTTAGCTTGATGTCGAACATTTTGTCCTCTCACTAAAGCCTGAAGCTTCACTAGCCCTTTGAGTGCACGCAAAGCTCTCCTTGCCTTCAATAATCAAAGTAACTATGATTTATGAACCCGATCATTGTCTTTAAAAACATATACATACATATACCATGCATGTATATATAATGTCATGCATATGTATCTGTGTTAATGCAATACATATATAGCACTTACTAAATAGCCTCTGAAAGATGTTTGAATAACTGTAGCAGCGTAGTGTTCCATAACATAATAACTGGAAGCTGGCCTAGAGTGCCTAACAATCTCCATAGCCGCTGCCGCAGTAGCTGCAGCCAGTGCATATGCGTGCCCCTGCTCAGAAGCTAAAATAGGGTTCATTGGTTTTGTTGTACGAGTATTAGCACTACTAATTGCTGCTATCTTAGCTTCGCATCGTTGTAATAGTACATCATCTGTACAATCAGCCTTTCGAAAAAGCGACCTCCTTTTCTCTCTTTTCTGCACAAACTCAAAAAACATGCGCAACGCCTGAAAATTTTTATTCAATGCAGAAATTGACTGCGTGAATGCAGTGTAATGTTAGTGTTACGCACCTTTTCTTCCTCTTCCAGCTCAAATTCATCCTCTCTCCTTCTGCTGTTTCTTTTCTCATTATCATTTTTAGAAGGGGACCTAAATGCCCTTTTCACTATTGTGAACCACGAGATACCACTCTTCTTTCCCATGAAGAGTCGCAAGGCAGCTATAAATCTTAATTGAATACAACAAAGCTGAAGCCAGAAAGGTTTTAGCTTATATGCATGGCGATGGTGTCTTAATTTGATTTCTTCACCATTATGATCGTGAAGAATTAAAGGGAGAGAGAAAGAAAGGAGAGTGAGTAATGTGCATTTGTAAAAGTCAGGAATCTACATGGTACGAGCTCCAATATGTCTGCAAATTTAAGAGCATGTGGGTGTTAATTTGCTGGCGGCATTGGGGTGTGGGAAAAAAAAAAACTAGTGGAGGTGTCAGAGGGACACTGTCCATAACTTTGTAATGTGTAAGAAATTATCACAGTACATGACATGAGAGACCGGAGTTTTTAATGTGGAAAAGAATCCAAAGTAAGTTTGTTGAGGGTGGCTACTAGCTAAAAGCTTTTCGATTGAGCATGCTTTGATTTTACTCTTTAAGAACCAACTGACTAAACCCATTGGCATCACGTGTCTTGAGCAGCAGCTTAAGAACAAGAGAGAAAAGAGATAAGAGATTTCTTCATCTATGTATTATATATATATATATATATAGATAGTAGTATTATATTATTGAATGGCAGGGTCCTCGAAGACCAAAACCGAACTTATCATCTAGTTGCTTTGACGAGGAAACCTGTTTCTTGCTTTTCTTCCGAGTAGCTGTAACTCGAAGAGTCAGGCTTCATTTCCCGGTAGCCGGTCAAACTGGGTGTCTGATTCTCTGCTGTACTTTCCAATAATAATTTATGATTCTTGTGTTCGTTCTTCAATATAAACAAAGAGGTAGCAAATTAACTGACATTTTCCTGAGGATAGTAATTATAAAGGGTAAAAGTCTCTTTGTATTTTAATATTAGTGTCTGTTTAATTTTTATATTTTTAAAAATATTTTAAAATATATTTTTTGTTAAAATATTGATGTTCCTACTCTTATTTTTTTATTTTTTTAACTTATTTTTACAATATTACTCTTTTATAATATTTTTTTTAGATATTAATAAAAAATAATTAAATTATCAATTTAACCCTAAAAAATTATATTAATTTTTAATTAAAAAAATTACTGTTACTTTTTATTTCTTTTACCTTACTTTTATAATATTACCCTTTTATTTTGTTTGGACATTAATAAAAAATACTTAAATTATCAATTTAACCCTAAAAAATAAAATATATATATTAATTTTTATTTGTCAAAAATTAAATTGTCAATAATTTTATGCAAACTGTCAAGTGTGCAATGGTGCTTGCAAAAAAAATTAATATGATTTTTTATTTTTTAGGGTGAAATTGGTAATTTAATTATTTTTTTATTAATGTCAAAAAAATTATTATAAAAGGGTAATATTATAAAAGTAAGTAAAAAAAAAGTAACGGTAGGGGTATCAATACTTTAACGGCAGGGATATTTTAAAGTATTTTTAAAAATATAAAAACTAAATAGACACTAATCTTAAAATATAAGAATTAACTGAGTTTTTACCCTAATTATAAATAATGCAAATGTTCTGTTCTGCACCAAAAACCAATTTTGAATTTTCAAGCTGGGTCATCACTTGGACCAGAAAATTTGACTAATGCGCCGATAAAAGAGGCCTGCAATTCGTTTGAATGATTGATGGGGAAATTATTATTATTGCTTGGCAGCAAAATTTTGCAGGCACCTGAAAAGTCATTGGGCCGGCCGCCAGTGGGTCAGTCAGCACCACTACTGGGCCGAATGAGGCATTCAATCAGGGCCCAAGGGGCCAGTCAGCACAGGCGGGGAGGTAATATTATCAAAGCCCCGGAAGGAAACGGACTTCGAGGCTCCACTTTAGCGCCGCATTCAGTTTGAATTAAAACTTTAGCGCCCAAGCCTCAAGCTCGTGTGACAGTGCCATCAAAGTTTTGAAAATTGAATGAACCCAAATCTGACAATGTTATAATGACACTTAATTTAATTAATTAATTAATTATTATTCTTAGAATTTGGACATACAATCTTTCTTTGAAGTTATAGAGTCAGTCTCAAACTTAAACTTACCTGCCTGCAGCATGTACTAGTACAACGCCTTCTTAGAATCTCTGGTCTGATCTGATATCTCTCTCTTTCCCTCTCAGTAAAAAATTTCAAAACCAGATTGGAGAAAGGACAATGGGCTGCGCCTCATCAAATTTGCTAAACCAAGAAGACGAGTTGAGTCAACTCGGTAGCTCGGCTCTGAGTCAGCACATAGTGTCGCTGACTTCCACCACCTATGGCCTCTTGAATGTGGACCCACCGGCAACGACTCCGCCGACCCGGCCACAGAGGTTCACCCTCGGATCCATACTCCCGGGCGAGCCGGTTAGGGCAGAAGTCATAAACTCCTGGGAACTGATGTCCGGTTTGGGGGAGAGCGACAACAATAGCCTCCGGAAAGCCAAGGAAAACCCAAGTGCTAACAGTGCAGTCATCAAGAGCGTATTGGAAAGATTTGAAAGAATATGCCCGCCAGATGGAGAAAATAAGGTGGTGATATACACAACGACATTGAGAGGGATACGGAAGACATATGAAGCATGCAAAGCGGTGAAATCAGTAATTGAAAATTTCGGAGTGGCGGTTAGTGAAAGGGATGTGTCAATGGATCGTGGGTTCAAGGAAGAGTTGAGGGAATTGATGATGATGAGGACAAGGAGGAGGAGGAGCAGCAATAATAGTAATAATAATAATGATAATGATAATGATAATAGTAAAGACGAAGAAGAAGCAGAGGGTAGCGTGCAACCCCTACCCCCAGTCCTACCGAGGGTGTTCGTTAAAGGGAGGTACGTCGGTGGG
This sequence comes from Citrus glauca, assembly GCA_029633175.1. Lineage (NCBI taxonomy): Eukaryota > Viridiplantae > Streptophyta > Magnoliopsida > Sapindales > Rutaceae > Citrus > Citrus glauca. The sequence goes on along the minus strand of JAQOOD010000003.1, from coordinate 6,322,100 downwards.
GCCGAAGAGGTTTTGAGAATTGTTGAAGAGGGTTGGTTCGGTGAGTTGATCGAAGGCATACCCATCAGGAAGCTCAAGGGGGTGTGTCAAGGCTGTGCTGATGTCAGGTTTTTCCCCTGTTTTCGCTGCAATGGCAGCTGTAAATTGGTCATCAACATGCAACCGCGTGGGAAGACTGCTGCCCTGAGGTGTCCCGATTGTAATGAGAATGGGTTAGTGCTTTGCCCTCTTTGTTCCTGATCGATTATTAAGTAATTTTACTTGCACAGACCACAGCGTGATTGTCAGTGATGAATCTGCTTGTAAGCTTTACTAGTACCAAAACTTCGCTTGCAATAATCTCACTCCTGTTTCTTTCTTTCTTTCTCTTTTTTCTTTTAATAAAAAATTTCATGGAATGTAGCCAGCAAACCAAGTAATCAACACATTTTCGGAACGCGTCGTAAACATCGAGAACTCTTTTCTTCTCTTTTCCCTGTTCCATGAATTATTTGTGTATCCCTCTGCAGTCTTAAGTTTTCTTCAAGCTGAGAATCAGATTGTTGTTCTTGCATTTATAATTGTGCCGATATCAATATGTTCAGCCTTTGGGGGGAACTTAGCTTTGTAGGTCCGCCTTCTGTTATACATGGGCCTGTCTATTGTTATAGCCACAATCAACGGCCCCTCATGCAGTCTGTGACTACATCGCTCGATTTATGAATACATTTTCTAATTTCTATTAGGTAGGTCTTTTGACACCCCTCAAAATTTCTTCTAAAACTCCTTTTTCTTACTGGGTGAAAAAATAAATAAATTTAAAACTACTCAAATAACTTAACGCAAATATAGTACATTTCCTGTTGTGAATGGAAATTCAATTAAATATTTAAATAAATTATTTTTTTAATAAACTTTTTACACCCACTTCATTTTATAATTTATATTTATCCTTTAAATTTCAGTTGAATTTATTTTTTTAGAAAAATTATATGAATTTAGAGTTATGCAGATAAGAATTATATAATAAGAGAAAAGTTTAAAATAAATTTAATATTTCAAGACTTGTATGCAATTCAAAAAGAAATTTTCTGAGAACAATTTATAGGAAGATGGTTAATTTTAATAAATAAATTATATTAATTTTAATTTTAAAAGAAGATTCATATGAGGAATTTAGAGAGGTGTTAAAAGCTCCACTCTTTTTCCAATCATAATAAACTAAATCCATTAACTTTCTTGTTATAATGTTCTAATTCTAAACAATAATCCTAAAACCTTAAAGACCAATAAAGCTAAGCTTTTTGACTTTGTAGGCGCACCACGCACGCATCCACTGAAAATTGCCTCGTTCCTATTCATCAATTTGCGTTAACTTCCCAACGCAAACTCTGTCAAATAATACGAAAATTATCATTATTATAGAAATGTTGCAATCGATCAATTTCCCAGATGTTACCTTTGGTCTGATTGTTTGGTCCCGCGTACCTAACAAGATCAATTTCTTTATGAAAGGAAAACACAAACATTAAAATAAAATAAATAAATAAGAGAAGAAGAACGAAAGAAAGAACGTGGGTGTCTCATAAATCAATCCTATAAATGATAAAATTGTTATACCATGATTTAGTAGTATGGTGAGATTGATTGAATACATCATCATCATCTGAATCAAACAGAAAGTGAACGAACGTGAATCGTAGGCAATACGTTAATAATCATATCACTTCCGCTGGGACCTAAAAGCTGAAAAATTATGCACCATGAAATGATGCATCTCTAAGTGACATGTTGCCATGAAAAATTATATCATTTAGTAAAAAAATACATTTTCTACAAGACACAATTAAATGAACATGTCCTTACAACAAAACATCATTTAATTAGACATGTCTTCAGACATAATTAATAAGATATGTCTTTACCATAACACACATTTATTTTGAAATTTTTCCAACAAATAAGTGATCACTTATTGAGATATTACTACTTATTAAAAAACTTAGAATATTTTGACATTTTTTATGTACACTATTATGATATATAGTCAACAATATTGAAAAACATGATGTGTCAGCACTCAGCAATATTCAAAAAGTTGAGTGGAATAAAAAGCATTGATTTTTAATGTAGAGTGAACACTTAATCAAACAAGAAATGACATCATAAATATACAAAAATAAGGGAAAATGAGACAAACCCTGTTGTATAGAGAAAGTTATCGAACTCCCTCTCCTATTTAAAAATCCATCCAAAATCTTTTAATTTTAGTTAAGTGCCAATTTTATTTATCATTTTACAATTTTTCCCTTAATTATAGCTATTTATCATTTTACTATTTTGCGTAAATAACTATAATTAAGGAAAAATGATGATTAACACCCTATTGTTTAAAGAAATTAATTGAGGTTTTAGAATAGGTCCAAACCTCCTTCAGTTATAATGAAGTTAGTTTTATCTATTATGTTACTAATCTACTCCTAATCTTGATGTTAGCTATAAAATTTAAATATTTTGAGAAATTTTTTTAGTAAAAAATTTATATGCCTTTAATGATTAAATTAATTTCATGACTAATTGCAAAGTGTTGACAAAAATTGTAAGTATAAGAAATATGATAACCACCCCTAATAGTTCCAAATCAGTCATTTAAATGAATATAAGAAATTCGATATATTTTTCTTCCTTTTTAATTTGGCAGCATAGGCTGGACCATACCATACACCTCTTCCTTTTTAATTGATATTATTTGTATCAATTGGTTGCTTATGTATCCCCTTCGCATAGTATCTTTTTTCTCCCTTTAATTTATTATATATTATTCATTTGTAGTTAATTATGGGTGAATTTGTTGCATTTAGTCCAATTATTTATTTGGCCTTCATTTGCATTAGAGCTAGTAAAATGGATCACTAGATCCTGTTCACGTTGTTTTAGTTTTGTGTCGTCTCAAATTTAAGTCGACTCAAATATAACTCATTTAATAATCATGTCAAAATTTTGAAACCTTTACTTAACATGGAAAATAAACGGGTTAGTCAATAACTCATTTAATATATAAATATTTAATAAAATTTACGTTGAACATTTGTGCATGTATCTACACAAACACACACACACATTATTTATTGATATTATAAAAAAGTAATGATACAGCCACAAACTCTTGTACAAATTTATTTTGTACAAACTGGCGTGGCATTAATTCATTAGTTGAATGAAAATATAAATTAATAAAAACAAATCACGTGGGCCAAGTGATATTTAATTCAACCAATCTTATCATGCCACATCAGTTTGTACAAGAGTTTGTGGCTGTATCATTACTCATTATAAAATATCCATATTTTTCAATATTTTATTTATTTATATTATTGAAGTTCTAAATCTAAATAAAATTTTATAAATGAAACACTATGTATATGTTTATCTTTACAAAAAGATAAAATAAAAATAAAAAGAGTAGTCATGTCCAATACTTGAGTTTTGATAACAAGTGCCTATAAATTAGTTTATAATAGAAAATATAATCATGTCATTAATCGGTAATGGGTCAAGAACTTTAACCCTAACCCGATATAGAAAAAATCATGTCGACTTAGACCCAATTTATTTAATAATTGTGTCAAATTTTATTACCCATTACCATTTATTCATATCGTGTTCGTATCGAGTAATCAAGTCGTGTCAAATTTTACCAACTCTAATTTTGCATGTTTATTTGGATCTTCAATTGTTTTTCTTTCTTCTTTTTTTAGAGGTATACTTAGAATCTTCGATTTTCAGACATCTAGGGCATGTTTTGGTATGTTACATTGGTTTATGCAACTTTTATGACATTTCTCCTACTTGTAATTTTTCTTCATACTTTGCAATTCGTTATTAAATCAATTTGATAATTAAGGGGATGTAAGTTTTTTTGGTTAAAAATGCTCAAAACATTTAAATTTTATGACTAACATTAAAACTAAGGGTAAAATAATAAAATGATATACAAAACTAACATCATTATATCTGCAGGAGTGTTTGGACATATTTGAAAATATAAGGGTGGTTCATTTAGTTTCTTTAAATAACTGGGAGGTCATCCTCATTTTTCCTTAATTAATTCCATTGTTAAAGGTATTAAGTCATTTTCTTTTATTCAAACTCCCAAAATATGTAAACTTTACGGCTAGTAAGAGCAAAATAGTAAAATGACAAATAAAGTAGACGGAGACTTGGAAGAGTTCCAAAACACGAGCAAAGCCGTGATTAATTACTTTCTCCAAATAACACGGTTTGGCGGTTCGGCTCGTCCAGTTATTGATTCGAGAAAGTGTAAAATGGCTTAATTTTGCTAATAATAAGAATTTGATTGGTTATAAACATGTTTGGGTGCTAGGTGATGTGCTTCAACTAGAATATTTCAAAATTCAACGACAAAATTTAAGAAATTTGAATAAAATACTTTCGCATGAATAAGTTATAAGACATGGGGCATAATTCTAATAATTCCCTGTGATGACCGAATCTTGCCACCATCTATTGCATTGGGACATATACTCAATTTCATTATGTGTTCATTGACGACAGTGATGCTTCAACGACAGTCCACTATATCGCTCTGGCAAATACGAAATTCTTCTGAAATATAATTAATTGCAACAAAATGTTGTACAGTGTTTTGCTTGATTTCGGCTGTACCCATTCCAGTAAATTAAAAATGGGTCTTTTAGCAAATATGGTGGAGCCTTAGAAACGTGATAACTTTTTTAATGCACCCACTGTATGGACAAATATTTATGCATCTTTTCGAAGACATCACAATTTCCATTAGTTATCTCCTTTATTTGATAATGAAAGAACAGTAATCTTATCTTATAATAATTTGAATTTCAACTTGTGGTTACCCCGGATTTATATAGGTAGATAGGCCATTTGGTGACATTCCTTTTTCAATGAACGAAATATTAATCACTTCTTCCACAAGAGCAATCATTAGCACACGAAACTTTTTATAATTTTTCTCATATGTGGTCCTCCTAATCATTCATAACTTCCTTAGGTATTAGTTTTTGCTCCTTATAAACTCTAAAAATGACAATAAACCACAAACAAAATTTGTACACTTTATTAACCTATTAGAATTTAGTTGGTTAGTTAATTTTTGACATGAGTTGTAACTCTTGACCTCTTAATTTCATTGCAAGAAATGGTTAGGTATCAGTTGATTTAGCAAAAAAAAATGACTAAAGAGTTGGACTATTGCACCTCTCTAATTTCTCAAGAAATCCTTGTTCCAATTATATTTATTTTATGTTCGAAAATATCATTTTTTATTTTTAAATATACTTCTAATTTATTATTTAATTTTTCTGTTGTTAAAACTCAAAGTGGTATTGTGATATTTTTCATTTCTTTTGTAACCTTATTATTACTCTACACATAAATTAAAAAAAAATTGATGATGAATTATTTTATTTTAATCATTGGCTTAACTTATAGATATTTTAAATTATAATTTAAACAATCTTAAGTTATATATATATATATATATATATATATATATATAAGAAATAAGAAATATGAAAGGAACAAGAGATTATTTTAAATTTGTACATTTTATTTTAGTTAAATAGAAAGTAACAAGTAGAAAATAAAAATTAAAAAAAAGTGGTGGTTGCGAATGTAAGTAATTTGTTGGAAAGTGATATTTATATGTATTTATTTCTTATTTATCTCTAACGGTAATATTATTTGAAATAGAGTTTCGTAAGGATATGAAAGGATGCCAATAGCTTCACTCTTGACTGAAACTCCGGCTTTATTTGATGACATTAATCATTCCCTTCTTATGATTATTAATCAAAATCCCTTTCATGTTAATAATAATTCTATTAATTGTTATATTTGTCTCTCTAAATTTATTGTTAACATCCATTCATCTTTTACCTATCAAAATTTGTCTATTACAAATAGATTGAATAAGAATTGTTTAACACTAATGTGAAGAGCTTAATTTACAAGATTTAAGACATGAAGAAATGGTTAATTTGACAAAGAGGATGGCATTTTGGTTAATTTCCTTAAGAATTATGATTGTTTCGGCCAGCATATAAGCAATCAGTAATGTTACAAACTTAAGATACATACATATATTGAGATACATAGTTGTATCCCAAATGATGTGTGACATTGGACATATCATGCAGTGTTAGATATTTTATCATATTAATGATTGATAATAAAATCAGTTGACACCTAATAAGCAGTAGCTAAGTTACAATATATGTATCTCACATCAAACCATAAGTTGTTTTTTATGATCATTTAGTTGTTTGATTAACAGCAATTGAGTCATACAAAAGAAATAATTATAAGTAAATGTAAGTTAGATATGTTGTAACTTCATAAGACCAACATTATATATAACAAATGATAATCGGTGACCCTTACCGGATAAGTATGTAGCATTACTTTTACCGTTGAGTTGGTGTGTTAAAAGGGCATTGAATTGTGAACGAATGCAATACGTATTCCGACGAAAATCAGATTTACATAATGGATTAATTTGATCTAATCTTCAATCAATTATTTAGGTTTATAAATACTTTGGATTAGATGCACTTGATTTTGGGGAATATCCTGAACAGTGAATATCTTCTTCTGCTAAATTATTAGATAATTAACTGTTAATATCTTCACAACATATTAACTTAGATGTTGATAGTACTTATTAAAATTTGATTTGCAAGCCACCGATAAATACTGTCTTAGGCATAAGGAATCCACAGCACTTCCCACCGCCGTCACATGGTAAATTAATAAGTTGTCCGAATGATACATATCTGTTTGTGGGGGAGGCCTATGGTACCACAGTGGTACCATACCACTGTGGTATCCAGCCGTTGGATCCAGTCAACAGTGATCATCAAACTGGATCCAACGGTTGGATACTACAGTGATACGGTACCACTATGGTACCGTAGGTGGATCCCTGTTTGTGACTTGTTTTTCAATTTTTTTTAAAAAATTTGGGTATATTGTCCTTTATCCAAATATATTGAGCTTATTGAGGTAAGCATCCTTTATCATTGAGTCCAATTTTACAAAACATATAATTCAAGTCTCTTTTCAAAATGAAATGATGTAAATTATGGAATCAAAAATTTTCTGGGCAGTGTTCTTACTCCACAATTTGAACACTGTTAAATAATTAGATATAAATAAAATTTAATGAAAGATAATTATCTGACGGTAGTATCCAGATTATGGGACATACTTACAAGTTAATTAAAACACGAAATTAAAGTGATATCTTTATTTGGTTTAAATAGAATTTAAATTCATTCTCGTTTAGGGATGTCAACATTAATTAATCCTAATACTAATTTTACTTCTGTTCTATGGCTCTTGATTTAATAATCCTAATATATGGTGTTGCATCAATTAGCAAGCGTATTTTTTGACAAAAGTCATATAATGATGAGTAGAGTTGAAAACTAAAATAAAATAAAGATGGAAGTAGTAACAAAAACCATCAAGAGATTAAGACAATAGAACATATGAATTCACCATAATCAATCCAATTTAATCTCTACATCTATGCTATTAAAAACTATTACCCATGTTGACTGAGAATTTCCCTAATCTATTTAATATCCGGTCTCGATTAATATCAAGAATATCCTAAAAATTATTAAGCCACTATATCTTTATGTGAATTTATATATGTAAAGATTTGATAAGTTCTATGGAAACTCTTAAAAAAATTTGCATGAATGAGGTTAGCACATCACTATCTTCTATGTAATTCATGGTATCCATTACGCAGAGCAAAAATATATAAATGTTCTTTCAATCTTATTATGTATCCTAAAATTATTTAAATATTGGTAAGATATTTAAAAATGATTGGTAAGATATTTAAAAATGTTGAGCACAATAATAAACTCTTATGGAATAATAAACTAAAAAAACACAAATTTATGGAAATAAATCTTCATAGTAAGACTATATCCTTACTCTAATAAAATAAATTATTTCATCACAAAATTAAGAAAATCTATAAATTTAATGGCGAACATTCAAACAAAGGAGTTGAAAAACAATTGAAACTCAATTATGTCTTCGATCGGCTTTTCTTGCTATCGGATTCTCCTCATGCAATTGCTCCTTCTCCTCTTTCTCCCGGCTTTTGCTTCTTAACTAAAAATGTTGAAGCCGCCTTGCTCAAATCCTTAGGTTAGAAATGATTTAAATTAGATGCACCAAAATTTCAATTTCCTCTTAATTCACGGGCACATCAATTACTTTTAATTTTTAAGCCCAATATGTTAAGTACATTATAGCCATTTGCTTCTTCTGGGCTTCACGTGAATACTTAAATCGGTAACGCACAATTTATTTCCTTAAATCATTAATCTTGCGCCGATTTATTCGCTAAATTCAAATTGATTTCCTCTATATTCTCAAAATTCACTTCCAATGATAAAACATGAAAATCAAAATAAAATTATTGTAATAAAAATTCATGAATCTTATTTAGAGAAACATTAAAATATTATATATAATACATAGAAGCACATCACACGGTAGTTAGCTACTTAGGTAACATATCTTAAGCCACCAATATTGAAGGAACCCATTATTATAAGTGCTGATATTAAACCCCATTATTAATTTCAATAGTTATGATTATAAGTTAATTAAAAAAAATTCAAAAGGTTTAGGTATCTTTGCTATAAATTGGGTTAATACATAAAATGAGACCATTGACTTTTTGTAAATATAATTTTTTTTTCTATAAGTATGCGATTGACTTATTGTGTTGAGATTCTATGATCGGATGCAGTTTCCATGTAGAAGAAACCACCACCATTGGACATTGATATGATATCTCTTTGGTTTTACTGTAAAAGCGGGGATCAATATTAATTAATTAACGTTGTTGAATGATTTTAAATGTTTGACGAATTTCTGTGAACATGCAAGAAGGTCAGCAAGTAACGTAAAGCTATATTATTCATAAATCGACAACACGATAGATCAATAGCGCTAATGAATGCTTTAAATTTATAACTGATAATAAATTTCCAAAAAATGCTTCTTAATTACACTAAAGAAATAAGCTAGGCATTCTAATTTTAAGTCGGTGAAATAATGTAATTCATTCGCTTAAAATTTATAAAAAAAATTCATCAGCTATTTAGTGAATAATACATTACATTTTACATCATTTAAGATTAAATATTGGAATGTGTATCATAATTCAAGGAATAATCCTATGACGTGAATTAAGCTATAGTTTTTTTTTGTTTTAGAGTCTTAAACAAGCAACATTTGTATAGGAAAAAATGGAACCAAACGCTTTCTCTGTATGCTACCGTGACAGCATGTTTTGTTGAGAAAAGTTAGCTTTCAACATCTCTGGAGTTTCGTCTCAAATTAACCCAAATTCAAATGTTGATTGTGCAGAATGATCACTTTTGAGTCTCTACTCAGCGTTTTGCCATCTCAGATGTAACTCTACGGAATTAGACAAAAATTACAATCATTTTTACCCAAAAACTTCTTTTACAAATTTAGGAACTTCGTGCAGTTTTCAAGTTCAGCAACATTAATTGATCACGTGCCCTCAATATTCCTTCAACAATAACATTTATTTTTTGTAGCTTTAAAAAAAATTCAAAAATCAAAGGTATAAACCGAGGAGGCTAGATATCCTATTATTTATTCAGTTGATTCTATACATCAATAATTTTGTCGCACCACGTGAGTGCATACTCATGCAGAGAGTTGCTTCGTAAAATATAATGCGATAAGCTTAAACGTACTATTGTAACCTCTATAACCAATAAATTTCCATGTTATATCATGATTTTTTCGTTTTCTGTAATTCGATCAACTTTTACTGTAATGAACATTTTGTCCCTTTGAAAGAAAAAAAAAATTCATTTTCTTATTAAATAATACTTATAAGTCCAATTTCAACCAAGGATAAGAAATTAAAGCACATATGGTATGTCTATTAAATTCATGTGAACTATATATATTACAAAGCTAGTCAACTTTTTCATGAGGGTATTTATTTGTTAAATTATTTATTAGTAAAATCTCAAATTTCTTGGATGAAAACGAGAAGTCTGAAATTTGGACTTGCTCACTTGAGTGGGGAGAAAATTGAGAATTGGTTGTATTAGACAACAAATTTATAAAAATATCTGTGTGTGTGATCTTCACAAGATATTTACGGTAACGTTAGGTGAGACCCCATGATCTCACTCATCTTCGACAGCACAATAACGAATTGATTAAATGGGAATGACCTTTTGCCAATGCGACCCAGCCAAGTGGAAGTGAGTATCGTTATTCATGTGAGTGAGACCCAGATCCTAGCTGCTTTAAAAAGTCAACAATGTGCTATAATTAACCCGTCGAGCTTTTCAATATTGTTAACGAAATCGGGAAAGACCTTAAGCCATTTTGATATGATTACATAGGTAGAAAGAGTTTGTCTCAGCACCCATAACAACGGCGAATATAGATTAGACAAAATGGTCTATGATTTATTTATTTGTGCGATACACGTATTATCTAATGACATATATACCTAGACTTCATTCAGGAGGCTTCATTCTAAATATATATATATATATATATATGTAAACTGGTAGGAACGTATCTTCTTGGTCAGTAATGCTGCTGTTATACCGACAAGTGGCATAATGGGTCTGATGATGACGGTGATGATGATGATTTGGTGAAGCTGCTCCACAGATCATTGTCGTTGTTATAGACTTGATTTGATCTCTGTGAATTATGTAAATGATCATGATCGCCAGGACAAAAATTGAAAACCGCATTAGAGTCACTAAAACAAGATAGCTGCTGCTTTGATGAGTCAATAACCTGACCATTAAGCTGAGATGCCACAAGCCTATCAAGAGCAACCCAGTCATTGAGGCCGGTACTTTTGATTGTATCAGAGGCGCCAGAGCCCATGCCTGCAGCCTCAGCAGTTCCAGTGAGAGCTAAATCATCAACTGTTTGATAGCAAGATTTCAACATACGGTCTTGGTCAAAGGGAGAAGTACAGTTGATGGGGATTGATGGGCCGTCCAGCTCAAGCCTAGGAAGATGCATGAATCGTTCTTGAAGTAACTCGGTGATGCTTGAATTATTATTATTGATATTTGCAGTAAGCGTTATTCTCATGTCGTCGTCATCGTCATCGTTGCTGTTCATGATCGTGGTGTTTGATGATGAGCCGCCGTTAACTTTCTCCATCTTGCAAGAGCCTGATCCCATGTATAAAAGTAATTGATTGAGGACAGCATCGTTGCTGGAACCAATCAGCATGTGCGACTTATTATTTGAATCCATTACTGAAGTGGAGGTTGTTGTCCTAGGGCTCTCTAGGGTTTTCTGATAATTCTTCTTTCTAAATACTCGGCAAACCACCCATCCATCTTCAGGAATGGACTCCGACGACTCTCCCATTATTGATGAATTCGATGGCTGGATCTGTTCACATATGCATAAATACATTCTTATAATTAATCTATTGTGTAATTAAGATTTAAGAAACTTTAATTACCTTTAAGTTATTAAATTAAATAGCTAGATTAAAGAAATTAATTAATTAACGAAGAGAAATAGGAGGTCCCTTTAATTTAATTTGAATTATGTTGGGAGTATTCATTCTTACATTAATGATTATATCTTGCTGCTGGTTATTGCTTTCTTCGAGTCTGTACTCGTGCATGATCCAGTCAGACTTTTGTCCGTGGGGAGCTCGTCCCTTGTAAAATACAAGGGTCTTTCTCAATCCGATTCTTCTAAATCCACTGTAAATGATCTTGTCTCGGCCAGTCGCCTTCCAGAATCCAGCCGCCGTTGCTCGGTTTGTTCTTGTCCCTGTCGGATATTTCTTGTCCTTGTGACTGAAAAAGTACCAATCGTTCTGTGGCGTTGATCCTATTTTGCACTTTTCTACAAAAACCAAATTAGAAAATCCCATGAATATCATTTATATAAAGACCAAGAAACTTAATTATATATCAAGTGATCAATTAATTATAGAGATGAGATGCGATGCGATGAAGATAATGATGTGACGTACAGTACCTTGTATGTCCCAAGGCTCAAGTTTGTTAAGATCAACTTCACGAATGACATCGAGGTCAATCTTTTCATAGGCCACTTTCTTCCTCAGATAGTAATGGAGAAGCTCCTCTTCCGTTGGATGAAACCGAAACCCCGGAGGAACTTGAGACTGGCCATTAATGGATAGATTCATATCTTCTAGCATTATCTAGCTAACTTATTTCAAGTGAAAGATATATCTTTTCTTTAGATCATACTGGCTAGTGGGCGCAAAGAGAAACTAGAGAAGCTGCTGCGAGGTAGCTGGAAAGAGAAATGAATTAAGGACAACAAAGAAAGTGTAGGGCTGGTGATGTTGTACATAAAATGAAATTGCAAATGAATGATAATTTATAATAGAGGTAGGGGATGAGAATGGTCCAAAACATGCATGAAAAAGTTTAGGTATCATGGCCATTTGTGTACTTGGTCTTCCAGAAGAGCGCCAACCACCTAAAAATTTTTTAACTACTGAAGACTAAGGGGAGAGAAATTTAAAGAGGGCCCACAATTAATATAGGTACTAACTGTGGGGACACCCGTTAGAGGGCAACAATTTAACTTTTATTTTTTAAAATTAAAATAACAATAATAATCAAGTAAAATATATTTACATGTGGAAGCGGGGGGCACGCCTCCATCTAAACTGTGACCTTCGACCTTAATATCAATTTGAAAATCACCTGAAACCACCACTTATATTTATCTCGAAAGTTGAAAGAATCTCTCGTGCTCTATTTTTCCTTTTTCCTTTTTCTTCTTTTATATATATATATATATATAAAACATGACTTGTTTTACTTGTGCAACCACCTCATCAAACGACAAGAGCTATCCCTCAGGATAGAGATTGGAGATAAATATATGATGGGTTCGGAGCCACTGAGCTTTCAATATGGCCCCCGCCCCCTCTTTCGGAAACCACGCATCATGGCTTTTCTCTGTATATAACTTCAAGTTAACTTTCTTTTTTTTTTTTTATCCGTCCTCTACTTTGAACTTAATTTCTTACACTTTCATTGCAATGAGTCAATGACCAACCACCGGACAACAGATATCATGAATAATATATAGTTTGAAAGGAGCACGTGTCCTTTTATTACTTACTGCTTTTGGCATAGCTATGTTTCTCAATAGCGCAAGAAAAAGAACAGTAAAGAGCTTCGCGTGATCTTTTTCTCTAATATTTGTTCACTGCCGGTGCCGGAAACACAACATTAATTTCGTTCTCAGATCAGATCAAGCTTCCAAGCTTCGCACTTCATTATTTAATCATTACATTTCATAAATGTTAAAGTGATAACTACACAAAATTAAAGGGAAAAAAAGCTCATTATTTAAAAAGGTAAAAATGGTAGCAGCAGCTTTTTTCCGCGACAAATGACATTGTATTGCTAAAAGTGCCAGGTTTTGCGCTCTATGAATGAAGATTTGTATTATATATACACACACGCACATACATACACATACGCACATATAAATGTTCCAATACAGCATCATGAATTTGTTAAAATTCGATAAAGTTATTAAACTATAATAGTGTAATGTTCATGAAATCTAATAATTATACAGTTTAATAGCTTTATTGAAGTTTAATAAAATTTAAAATCCTAAACCAGATCAACACTATATATATCATCCCGGCATAAATAAATTATGATAAGCTTTCTCAATACAATTTGACAACCCGACTCAAATATAAGTTTTACTACATTGTTTTTTTTATTAGGATTCCCTACTAATACGGTACGTGTATTATGTCGCTTACACTATCACTTCAAAAGATTAAGTGCTTATTTGGAATGATTTATTTAACAGTCATAAGTTCTTATTTAATCCCATAAGCACTTTTTAAAAAAATTTATGATGTTTGGTTACTTTTTTAGTAGAGTTTTTTTAGCTTAAATAAGTTAATTTACCTCAACTAGTAAAACCCAAAATTTGAGCTATTGGGAGTAGAGGTTAGAGAGCTTTTCTAAAAAATATATAATATCAAAAATATCCTCAACATATTTCATTAATTATATATTACCCTTTGTATAAAACTTACCCAATGAAAATTATTGCCGCCATATAAACATATTGTTGCCGCCACTTCACTTTATCTCTTTTTGTTTTTTTTAAATAACCAGCACTTTAATTTTGCAATCTCTAATACATAACCAACACTTGAGAGAGTAATCATAATCATAGCCAACGTTTTTGGTGAGGAGGATGTCAAGTAATACGACAGTTCTCATGTTCCGTTAACATTTCCGTTATATTATTGATTATCATTTTAATTTAGATAGTTTTATTTGTTTAGGAGAATATATCAATTATGAAATTTTTAATTTTGAAAATTAAAGAAATGATTAAACTGATTTTTTTTATTAATTGATAGCTTGGATGCATTTTGATACATGTTAAATAATTATGAATACATATCCTTTTTGGTAATTTAATTACACAAAAGTACTTTTAATTTTACACAACCAAACCGTTTAATAGTTCAAAAGTATTTTTTTTAATTGACAACCAAATATTTAATGACTTTTTATTCAAAAGATCTATTGGTATAAACTCTATCTCCATAAATTCTACTGTTATAAGCTCTATTTAATAAGTTGTACTGATCAGAGCCTAAAACTCAAATAAAGTCATATCATAAGACATTCCAATTCCTCTTTCCAGTACCATGCATGCATTGTAGTACTTACGCCACTGTCTTTCCAAATAGCAGCCAATTAATAAAATAATTTAAGCTCATGAAAGTCGATAAAAGCAAAATTTTCATTTCTTAAGGTATTTTCTTATAAAATTATATCGTTAAAGACAAGATAACAACCTAGTTATACTTTTTTTTGTGGTCACAGAAAATTAAATGGATGTTGACTATATTAAAGTCAATTCATGTGAGATCAAAATTTTTTTGGCTTTACAGGCGGCAATTGATTGAATAATAGAGGCAAGAACGGTGACTCGGAACCAAATCTTGCGGTGCTATCAGCATGTCAATATTTACTATTTTTTAATTAAACTTAGCCGGGTAAAATTCTGTCTGTCTTTATACTTCGTTATTAGTGGGTGGGACTATTTAAACTTACCAAATTCCTCTCAATAATTATTTTAAAATAATTGTTTATTAAAAATTAAAAGTTTAAAAATCTCAAAAGCACTCTTTACTAATTTATTTCTTTCTCTACATTACAATTGTATGTTATCTCTCTCTATTGATATTCTAAAAACTAAACAGTCAATTTCACTCTTTTTTTAATTCATTTTTTTAATACTTATTAGTATATTATGATCTCCATTTCATACTGTCTATATGTAAGAATTTTTTTCTTGATTTTTATTAGTTTTTGTGTTTGGTAAAAAATAATTTCTATGCTCTTGAACTTTCATGGCTGATGAAAATTTGTTAATATTTATTTTTGAATGTTAGATTTTGTTCTTTTTAATTAGTGATACGGTGGAACCTCCAGATAAGATTACTCTATATATAAATTATCTCTTCATAGTAATAAAAAATTGTGGTTCCAACTTGGGGGCCACGCTTATAATAAGTTATATTTTTGCAGGTCACGCTTCAAATAAACTTACCTCCACATAGTAATAATATTTCAAAAATATATGACATGTTATATTAAATAATTAAGATGGAACAAAATATCTTTCTAAAGTTGCTGACAATAATTTATTCTTTAAAGTTGCAACCACATCTTTCAACTTGTGGGTATGTATTAATTAGTCAGCATAGACATCTTCTTCTTCAAGTCAAAATATTTATAGCTTCTCAAGTATGTTTCTAGCTTCCTGGCATAAAACTTTTTATATTTTTGTACTGTCATCCTCAGGATTATCCCCTTGCTCTTCTTGTCTAATTGCATCGATAATTTCTTCTTCAGTTAAAGTATACCTGACTTGTCGTTCACTTGGATGTTTAATGAAGACATTAATATCCATTTCATTATTAATACACGACATAATTTATCTCTATGTCACTTGCATTATGGATAATTAAGTAAAGATAATAATTTTTGTACTATACCTCTATTTAGTTATAACCTCTTTATAAGAATAAATTTCTCCAGTTCCAACAATATGACTATATAGAGGTTTTATTGTATCAATTATTTGTACCTAAAAGAATATATCTAAATAAACTTATTAGAATTTATAAAATTGAGAAGAGAAAAAGAAGAAAACATTAATTAAGTAATTTTTCAAAAATTATTTATATAATAAATTTTTTAACTAAAAACAAGATGGAGAGAGTAAATTGGAAGACTCAAATAGCCCACCCGTAATTAGTGCTCATTAAGTTCTCATATTTTAGCGTTGAGGGTAAAATTGTACTTTTCATTGATAAAATTTAAAATAAAAAATTATATTACAATAACCTAGATTTCTAAGGCTAAAAACATGTTTTAACCATCTATATAATTTTGAAATGAAAAAATCTCTAATAATAAATTCCATAAGATGCTATTCTATTGGAAAATCATCGTCCTTGTAAGATAGGTTAGAATCAATAATGACGAATTTGGCTTATTCTATTGGTATGCCTCGTGTTGGGTCTTTTTTTATTTATTATTTTTATCTTGCATGTGTATTGCGATGAAAAAAAAATCCTTTTCTTTTCTTTTTTCTCTGTCATTGAATCATATTTCTTAACAAAACTAAAAACTCTTTATTTTTGGCATGTTGAAGTTGAACGGTTTCTGTATTTTCATGGTTGTTTTCATAGCTTAATATTAGTATTGGAATGAGCTTGTAATTGAGAAGAAATTATTTTCATTAAACTTGATTGGTTATTTAATAAAAAGATATCATTTTTATGATATAGAATCCGATGGAGATATTGCTAAGTCGGATAGCCAACGTGAAGTTAATTTCAGGTTTGATAGATGACTGCATGTCAAATTGTGAGAGTGATAATGAAGATGTTAATATTCCAAGAGATGACTGATGATGAAGATGATAGTATAATCTGACTAGGGATAGACAGTGCCAAGTGTACAAATGGTACATAGAGAAGCTTCCATAAAAATTAATTTAAATAAATGTTTTTATTTTACTTGTTAGGGTTAATTTAATAGTTTAATTTTTTTTATTAATGTCTCAAAAAGAGAAATATTATTATAAAAGGATATTATTATAAAAGCAAACAAAAAGTAATTATAAGAATTCTTTAATTTAATTATAGAATTATTTTGAGATATATTTTAAAATATAAGAATTAAATAAATATTAATACTAAATAAATCTTTACTAGTATTACAAAACTACTTTATTAGGTAAATAGACGAACCAACATTAATCATCTAAAATTTCCAACAATATTATTGGACAATCTAGGCACTAGAAAACAAATTTCTACGATGTAATTAAAACTTTTAACTTAAAACTCTCTATTGAAATTTTTTTTTAAAAAATAATAAGAAGGATGCATGCTAGTCTATCATATCAAATCGAGGGACAAAGCACTTTGCTCTAACCCAGACTAAAGTCATGGCTTCATGTGTAGTGGTATAATTAGTTCCTCGGTAATTTTCTTCTAATTTCAAGGCCAATCTATGAAAAGCACTACATGGGATTTTGGGAATCATGAAAGGAGTCAATGTGACACTCCATTTTATCAGCAAACATAGAAAATTAATAAAAGGAGACAAAAGAACGTAATTACATCAATCCACATTTAACAACCTAAGTCACTAACCTAACATTCTTGAAGTCCATGTGGCCTAAACCAACACTTACCATATTTCCATTGATGATGATTAATTTGAGAATATTGCTAAGAGACTATTTCCCTAATGTAATTATTTTTACCGACATACACTTTTGACACTGGTTGCTTATCGATAATTGCAAGATAAATAAATAAATAAATATATATATATATATATTTTCCCTTTCTTTCTATAACGGTAGCACTAACATAGCATTACATGTGTGTTCTGTTATGGGGTGTCTTTGTGTCTTAGCCGTAATCATGATCGTTATTCATCTAAATTCGATTCATAATCATGATTTTGGACTGCAATTGACGAAGCAACCACTTCTTACTAACCTGCACTAGACATCTCATCTCCTTATCACCTTCAGTGTTGTTGTTGTTAGTTGTAATTGCAATTCCAATTTTTTTTTATTATTATTAAAAAAAAATTAACGCCCCCAGTTGACAAATTTCCCCAAATGCTTTATAGTTGTCAATGACGTGTATTGTGACGGCACACACTTGTAGTAATTATATACTGCAGAGATTATTTATCCACGAGACTGGCTAATTAATTAAGTATTTTAATAATGAGATTATGTTAGGTGATATTGCTGAAGTTTCCATGCGAAGCAATTCTTTTTGTATTGTATCTAATCATGTTTATAAGAGAAATTGAATTAAACTTTTAATTACCTTGATGAATTCAAGCATGTTTATCAAATATAGTGATTAATAAATGTTTTGACCGCTATATATATATATATTGCTTCAACAATAAACTAGAGCAATTCGTGGTGTTTATTTTATTAATTTAAATGCATGACTCCTTTATGAACTTGTGCTTTGTTGAATATAGTTAAGGTGACGACATGTGATGCGCTGCCTTCAAATTTTGTTACATCATAGTGTAGCATATGATGAAAACAAACGGGAGATTGAGAATTTAACAGCCATGCATCGGTTAAAAAAAGGAAAAGAAGACGGAACAACTTAAATAACGTAAATTTTAGTTACGTGGTTGGAAATTAAACCTCCAGAATATTAAATTACAGTCAGAGTTACACTGACATTAATTAATTAATAAAGTATGAGTGAGACTTGGGTACTCTAGTGGTATTGTTTTCTTTTCATTCAAATTTTGAGATGCATGAATAACCATTTCATGATTAACTAGTATACCTATATAGCAAAAGATGCATGACAAACGAGTAATGCTTTAAGAGCGTCTAAAATTTTTCCTTAAATTACTTCTTTTTTTTTTTTAATGTAGTATTGATTCGGCTAAATGGAGTATGAGAGATCCATTATATAATACAAAGGAGGCCTCTTATTCGGGGCCCAATAGAAATTTATAATAGGCTCTAAAGTGTCTACTTTATTTGAAAAAACTTGGGCGAAATAGTGGTATTATGTGATTGACTAATTTTAAAAGATAATAGCAGAAATTTTATTCGAACAATTAAACAACGCAGGGGAGTGCATGGGAGCTACATGAAGGCTAGTGGTACCAAAATAAACAATGACGGAAAATGAAGAATTGGGAGCACCCCGGAGTTACGAAGACGATCTTTTTAGATCGCTTGAGGTGGAGAATCCAAAGATTGTCCAGCCAACGAGTCAGCTACTTTATAAATCTCGCAAAAAATATAAAAGACGCAATATTCATTTGAACCGTTAAACAAGTGAATGTAAAGGTGTCGAGGGTGAGAGTAGCCAGAAGTTATGACACAGAATCAGTGGCAAGAAAGTCATACTCAATTCAAGGCTTGTGCCAGCCATGCGACTGAAAATGCTCTAAAGCAAGGATAACTGCAGAAACCTCAACTGAAAAGATGAGTGATAGCCTGAGAACTAATCAGAACCACCTAAGGAATAACTACAATGGTCCTAAAAACCCCTCCTCATAACGCAAGCATAATCCCAGATTACTCTTTGACCAAACATCAGTGTTTTACTACATCTAAAAAATATGCGTATTTATATTAAAATTTGAGACGATTGACACATTGATGATCTGGTATGCCCATTCCACATTCATTTCTCTACCATTTGATTCATCGAAAGGGTTATTTTGTGGTTATTACTTCGGGACATCGTTTTAGGATTACCAGATTTTAAAGCTTTTCAAATAAGTAGATAATTTTCAAAGTTTGATCTTTCAATAATCTTACGTTGTGATGGTAAAGAATACAGGATGGGTCGCGTCAGTCAATACAACATCAGGAAAAAATTTGATGCAAATAGATAAATTATGGGTAAAAAGTCCTTTAGTCTTTACATTTTGAGACTAGTGTCTCTTTAGTCTTTTTATTTTTAAAGGTATTTCAAAACATCCATACCATTAAAACTATTGACACTTTTTTTCGTTATTTTTGTTCTTTTGACTTTTTTTTACAATATTATCTTCTTATAATAATATTTAGTTTTTATACAGCAACAAAAAAAATTAAATTACCAATTTAATCTAAAAAAATGAAACAGAACTAAAAGAATATATATTTATTTTTTTGGAAGCTCAAATAAGTCCAAAAAAATTAATATTGTAAAAAAATTAAATAATTCTTTGGAAATTAATTAAAAAATTAATATATAACTCCTCAACAAAGTGTTCCATAAAAACTAATATATGTTCTTTTTGTTTCTATTTTATCTTTTTAGGGTAATTTAATTTTTTATTAATTTCAAAAAAACCAAAAAGAAAAAAGAAACATTATTGTAAGAGGGTAATATTATAAAAGTAAGTCAAGCGGAACAAAGAACAATAACAAGAGTGTTAATAGTTCAACTGCACAGATGTTTTAAGGTACTTTTAAAAATACATAGACAAAAAGGACACTTATCTCAAAATAGGGATGGCAGAATAACTTGGACTCGGACGAACCTGAATAATCTGGACCGAGTTGAACCCGTACAGGAGTGTAAAAAAATCTAGATCCGAAATAAATTTTAGTGACCCGGACGTATTCGGGTCCGGATTTGGGTTTGGATAAATCTGGAACCCGGACACAGATATCTTTATTGTAATAGTATTTTTTTCATATAAATAGAAAAGAAAAAGGATGCCCTAATTTCATAACCTAGCCGCCTCAACTCCTCTTCTCTTCGCATTATTTTCCTCTCACTTCAACTCTTCTCTTTATCAAATCATCACCATCACTCGTCATACCTTCGCTGTGTTCATGTTCATCAACACCATCAGCCTCCATTTGGCCGCCATTTTGCGGCTGTGATGTTCATCGACACCTTTGCCAATTGTAAATTCGCAGCTGTGATGTTGTGGTCGTCATCGTCATCGTTGTCATCATCATCAATAGCTAACATTCGCCGCTTCGCCGGATGCCGATCCTTGAAGTTCGTGAACTGAAGCCGTGAATCGTGAGGTTGAATGTAGTATGTGGACATGAATTTTGTATTTTGTGAATGTTGTATTATAGATTTGTATTTGTGAATGGTTTATTGCTTTGAAAAATTGAAAATTTAAGAATTTTTATTTGATTTTTAAGAATTTGGGTTGTATTTGATTTTTGTAGAACTAGCTTTGTATTTTTTAAATTTTTTTTATTTGTATGTGATTTGGGTTTAAAACCCGCAATCTGGAAACCCAAATTTTTTTGGGCTTAACCGGATCGGACCCGTACTCATAAAAAGCGGGTTTAAATCCGGGTCTGGTATGAACATTTTGGTGTCCGGCTCCGAAACCGGGAAGGCCAAACCCAGACCCAAAAATTGCCATCTCTGTCTCAAAATATAAGGATTAAATGAGTGTTTACTCAACAAACTATGTATGTACTTACCAACTGATTAGCGTCTCCCTGGAGTCTTGGGGATTGGGTTTGGTTTTGTTTGGTTACAACTTGACCCTATATATCAATCAAGATTAATACCTTTTATTAGTGCTTGAGAGAAACACCAAAAACAACATGAATATAAATTAATAAAAATGTAACCTGTAAGTTCCGATTTTATACCAACAAAAAGATTTTTTTAAAAATTTATGTTTGGGAGATTGTTTGTTTCTTCCTACTAAAATTAATATATATCATTTACTCCCCTAATACTTTCATAACATTTTTAAAAAAGATCTCTTGACACAAAAAATTTAAGAGAAAAGAGGTTTAAATAGATCGTTTGCTTGATACTTTTTCATAGGAATATAAGATAATATTATTATAAGAAAATATTTAAAAATAAAAAAGTGCAAGAAAAATATCTTATTATTATTATTTTATTTACATCAAAACCTATATTTCTTATTTTAAGTAAATAAATTCAATTTATATGATTCATTTAATTTACAATCAATGTTAATAATATTTTGTTTTAAAATAAGGGTAATACTATAAAATCATAATGTCGTAGAGGTCATTAGATATTATATAAGCAATAGGGGAATCAATGATATAAACTGATTTTAGTATGAAAAACTGACTATCTCCCTTCAGTTTCTAGTACCATCCAAATAAAGTTATTTAAAAATCATTCACCCGTGCCCTTAGAGGCTACCAACAAAAAGATACAATTAAATATATTGTACTGAATAATAACACAATAGATTTTTCTGAAGCTTTTTTCTATTTTACCCAAATTATGTGAGTGTAATTTAATCCTACAAATTAAAAAATATATACCTTTATTTATACACAAAGCGATAATTCTTTTATCAATTGATTATTTTCTAACAGAAAAAAATTATATAGGAAAAACAATAAGATCCCAAGATAGATTAATAAACATGGCCGTGCTTGGAATTGGGAAAGGCTTACTGTGAACTGTTAATTGACTAGCAAATAGCTTTCACAGTTTGTATGTACAAGTTTACGCGGCCATAGTTGTTTCCATAGGTTGCTTCTTCTTCTTTTTCCTCTCTTCTCCATGATATTATTGAGTATCCGATTAAAAAGAAGAAGATAAAGCAGTATCACTTCAATCAAGATCAATGACGTCCAAAGAAATTCATTTAACTTAAGAGTTGGGACGGTTCTTTCTTTGCAAGTTCAAGAAAAATTACTGGATAGATTAGTACACATAAACGAAATTAAATTTAATTTGCATTTACCACATAACCAAACCACATCTAGCAATTAACATTATACAAAGGGTGAATGAAATTAAAGTCTGAGGTTAATTCAAGTCTAAGAAAAGAATAAAAGGAAATGTTATTATTAAATGAATTACGATTCCATATTAAAATGTGTCACCTAAGGCTTTAAAGCTGCAAAAATTGTTTGATACGAGAAGTTATATTAATTATCTTTAATTTTTTTGTCTAAATTAGTATTTAAAGTTATATTGACCAAATATTATCAATAACCTTTATTTCATACTTAAAATTTTCAGTAGTGTATAAATGACATTTCACAACTTCGCTCACAAGTAACCTATATAAGAAATTCGTGAAAAAACATCTAGAGAAATTGGGTTTTTACATGCTGGCGGATTCTAATACAGGACTAAAATTTTAGCACCTGCAACCTACCGCTTTAATTACACATGCTTATACTAATTAGATTCATTAAAAGCGGTGGTTATGGCCGGAACCATCGAGAGGCCTAAGTGGTCAGTCTCCTACCAAAAAAAAGTCAAGAAAATTAAATTTAGTCTATTGTCGGTAATTTTTTGTATCAACCCCCTTGATTTCACAGTTTCTCTGTCATTGCCTCTTTCAATTTGTTGTTTCTCGATTAGGTATGCCAACTACCAAATCAAAGTTTTGGTTCCGCCACTAATCACAGTGCTTGCTTTTGCTACAGGATGTATAAATTCACTTTTTTTTTTAAAACACGATTTACAAAATCAGAGAAATTTATCGATTAATTCATTAATAAGAAGTAAATTATTTTTGCATCTTTAGCCAGCTAGCAGATTTCAATGATGAATCTCTAGTTTTAATAAAATTAGAGCTTCACTAAAAGACAAAAAAATATACATACTCTAATATAATATATTTTATCTTTTAAGTATAGAAAAATTAAATTAATGTTTTTCTGTTTTGTAAGTTCTCTTTTCTCTTAATTTTTCTAAAAACTTTGCACCAAATATAGCTTGCTATGTTAGAACAATAAATTCTTTTGATGAAAATCATCACCTATAAAATAGTAATATTGATGTTGCATCATCAAGAATCAATAACAAATTATGTGGAAATGTATTTGAATTCATAATGTTGAATTACTTTTCAGAGTTGTGTGGTTCGCCTTCTAGATTTACACGTTCTCCTAAAAATAATCTTTTAATTTTTTATATACTCTCTTTAATGATGAGATGTCAAAAGGTATAGAAAAATAAGTGTGACCTGATGATCATAATTGTTTATATAAATAACTCTTTTGTTGTTATTAACTAATTCTAGTTCTGTCCATCATAGAATTATATTATCATTAAGTTTCTAAACATTAAAGATGTATACCATATTACATACATTAAAGCCCAAATTAAAACCTTAATGGATAGCTTTTAATTGGGTTTAACAATATGCAACACATAATTATTCACTTTTAATTGAATTACGGATCCAAATGGTAGATTAAAAATCTAACATGCTAGCCAAATACTAACCAAAGCTTTTTCGAACAGAAATATTAGAACAAACAACCGGTGGTTACACAATAATTAAGACAGCAAATGGACTTTTCGAAACGTGATTAAAAAATTTCTTTTCAACAGGGAAAATTTGCAATGCAGGCACTCGATGCCATTAATTTTTTTTTTTGACTTAATTGCATGCGAATGAATTCACACACCGAGCGTGTAAGTCAGATACCTTCTAGATATTTTGTTCACATGCAAGTTATGTATTCTTGGGCTTTTAAAGGTCAAGATTTGAGGCATCGACAGTTAACCATATTCGCCTTTAATTAGTTGATTCTAAGTTATAATTTGTCGATATGTTTCAAATCAACGGAGCAACTTAACCGATATGCATGCATACGAATAAAGGAAAAGCACAAAATGGTCCCATTTGGATGGAATATATGTATCTACATTAATAATTAACAATTTTGAAAAGAAATAAAAGAGAAAAAAGACTAGCAGAGGTTGGAGGATTTGACGGCCAAGCTTTAGCTAATAAATTTGCATGTGTTGATGACTATAAATATGCTTCATTTTGCGGTTTTAATTTGGTTGGTAAGCCCATGATATTTGACAAATTATTGTGGAGGCTCCAATTGTTTATATATATATATATATATATATATATATATATATATGAGTAATGATACAGCCACAAACTCTTATATAAATTTTTTTTGTACAAATTGATATGGCAATAATTCATTGATTGAATTAAATATTTCTTGGCCCACATAATTTATTTTTTTTATTTTATATTTTCATTCAATCAATAAATTAATGCAACATTAGTTTGTACAAAAAAAAAACTTGTACAAGAGTTTGTGTCTGTATCATTACTATATATATATATATAGATTGTTTGTTGAAGCCACGTTACTTTTACTCCAATAATTTTTTGCAATAAACTAAAAAAATGATCTGGCTATCGATCATATTGATGAAACTCGTGAAAATACTATTTTTAAGTCACCACCATTCAAATTAAGCTTATAATGGACAGGAGAATGCAAGCTTGAGATATACAAATTAAAACATGCCATGTCTTCTTTGGCTGAAATGCCATTTCACCCACGAATAAGGAAGTTAAAAAGCATTAATTGTTTCCACTTGTAAATGAACTTAATTTCCCCAAATTTGTAAATGAACTTAATTTCTCCAAATTATGTCACTATACATAATTCGGAAACGAAAATATTCAATCAATTTAAAAGAATTTAAAAAAATAGTGTTACTATTTATGCTACATGTTACATGCAATACTCATAAATTGTCCGTTACTACGAGTGATAAAAATTTCATTATTACATAATTCTCTAGAGGGAGGAGAGATGAAATGAAGTGAATTTTTATAAAAATTTTGGGTCAGTTGACCGGTCAGCTCATTTGGTTCACGAACAATAAACATAAACCAGCCAGCCCAAATTATTTGTTGACTTAATTTTGCATTCTCATATTTGTTCGTTTGATCGCTGTGGCCCAAACAGATCTTCTTTACATTACATGGCTGCGCATCTTCTTTCTTTGTTTGCTTGGGTAAATCCACGCTGCGACGATGTTTAGTTCAACGCTTTTCACTCTGTTTGAAAATTTTTTTTAAAAAAAAGTTTTTACACTTTTCAAAATTTTTGATATTAAAGTGGCATTTATTTTTTAACTTAATGACTTAAAATGACTTAACTCAATTAATTAAGTTAATTAGAAGTGTTTATTTTTATAACTTAATGAGATTTTTTAGATAATTTTGACTTAATAAAACAAGTTAATTTTTTTTACTTTTTATTTAATGGAGAAACCTGAATTAATTCAATTACTTGCTAATGTAAAAAATATCCATGTTTTATAATTTATTTTTCATTTCTTTCTCAAAACTCACCTATACATATTTATCCCACATAAAAATATCCACGTTTTTTTCTTTCTTATATTATATATGATAAAATTTGAAATTTCTCGTATTTTATATATTAAAATTCTAAAATAATTATGTATTCACTTGAATATAGTTTTACTTATAAATGTTAAAATATTATGTATTTAATATATTATTTATTTAACATTCAAATTTAATAAGGATACGAGTGTAAAAATACATATCTTCAGCTTTTTAAGTTGAAAAAAACAACTTAATACTTATTTTTTGAGATTCAGGCGAAAAAAAAATATTATTCAGATTCAGACCTATTCAGAATTCAGACTAATTCAGCTCTATTCAGATTTCAGACAAAAAAACAAACGTCACCTAAGAGTATCTCTAAAATACTCTTCAAATTTTACTTTTTAAATATAAATTTACTTCACGTCAAATAAGAGGATGGAAAAATATAATTCTCTCCAAAAGACTCATCAAATAAGAACAAGTTAATATTATTTTAATCAAATCTTTCTCACTATCAAATTTAACTACCCTCCATTTTTTCCCCTCCAACAAATTTAATTAACCTCCAATTTTTTACTATAATTATTTGTATTACCTTCCTTTTTTTTTTGCACTCCAACAAATTTAATTACCCTCTATTTTTTTCCACTAAAAAATTTAACCAACCTTTAATTTTTTAAAAGTACCTTTAACTCTTTATAAATTAGATTTTTGTGAATGGACTTGCTTAGCCTTCCGCCTGTTAACTATATTTTTTCCTATTGTTTTCCTTCATAGCTAGCAACTTTAAGATAGAGATGCTACCAGATTCATTATCTGATGATGATGAAGTTGAGATGATTGTAGCAGTAGCCATTGCAAAGAGAAGAAGTAAAAAATCTAGGCGTCGTGGCTCCATCAAAGGTCACACCACAATTTGGCGTGATTGATTATCCGATCATGATAGGCTTTTTCATGATTATTTTTCTGAGACTTTTACATATCCTCTAGATAAATTTCAAATGAATAGCCCTCTATTTCTGCGTATTAAAAATTATGTGGAACAACATGATTCATATTCTGTCCAGAAACAAATTATGCTGGAGTCCTCAATTTGTCATCACTACAAAAGATTAGTGATGCAATGCAAATGATAGCTTATGGAGTATCTGCTGATTCTATTGATGAGTATCTGAGAATCGGCAAAAGCACTGCAATCAAAAGTTTGAAAAAGCTTGTTCGTCCAGTGATTGATCACCTAACACAAATGATATTGCTAGACTTTTAGCAGAAGGTGAACAACGTGGGTTTCCAGAAATGTTGGGAAGTCTTGATTGTATGTACTGGAAGTGGAAAAATTGTCCAATGATATGGAAAGGGATGTATGTTGGTCGTGCCCAAGAACCAACAATAATCTTAGAAGCAAACTTTAGAAAGAAATGTTCTAATTCCAAGTAATGCAACTATAATAATTGGACAAAAGAATCTTTAAATTCTTTAAGGGATGTCCATAAGAATTTTGAACAATTCTACATATCATTGTTGATTTGGAGTGACCATGACGGTGACGTCGAAGCGTGAAAGATTTTAGATCATAAAGTTTCTGATTTATGACTGTGTAGCTCTTAATTGCTATTATCATTGTAACCAGACAAGAAAGCTGGAAGTTTCTCCAATATATTTTCTAGCCTGAGACTTTAGAAGTAATATAGAGATATCATGTTATTCTCATTTACAGTTTTTATATGAAACTCATTACGACAAATATCAATATTTGAAGTTCCAAAGATTCCTTCTAGACTTAGGTGAATGTAAAGTGTCGTGGATACAAAATTTTATACCACTCCCTAATTTAAACATGACTCTTCCAGAGCCCTCAATCAAGTTTAGAGGACCTAAAAAGATATTCATCTTAGCTTTAATTAATGATAAATTAATGAAAATATTATAGTATGTGTAGTTGCACTATCAGCTAAACATACCTTTCGATCATGCAGTCTTTTTTACAAATCCATAACCTTTCACAAAAAGAAAAATATTTATTAGACTCATTATATTACAGTAAAAAAACAAACAAATATGAACATTTATACAACAATTCATAAAAGATAGTAGTTGGTCTTAATCGTTGTGGGCATCTTTGTAACCAATTAGTCACTTGTCTTCTTATTATGGTCTTTAAAGAAATCCTAGACATCTAGATGTGTGTTATCATCAACTAAAATAGCATAATCTGGTTGATGTTCTTTCTTTTCTTCAAAGACGCTTGATATCGATCAACAAGATGTTTGAATGAGCGATAAAATCACCAGAAATGGCATGTGGCATCACCCTTATTGCGGGTGTTTTCTTGACTTTTGTCTTAGATAGATTTTCCTTCTTCATTCTTCTAATTTTGATGATTTTTTGTTATAAGCATCGCGAGACTGATAATAATTAGAACATTACCATGACTACAACTGCATCCACGGACATGACCGCGACCACATCCATATCCTTGATCATAATTACGACTATAGGAAATAGCATTCGCTTCAGTGATAGCATTCATTTCAGGAAATGGTTTTACGTCAGTTGGATAAGCTTGATGCTTTTTCATTAATAGCTCATTATTCTTTTCAACGATAAGATATTATGAAATCAAGTCATAATATTTCTTACACTCATGAGCTCTATATTGTTGTTGCAAAACCATATTTGAAGCATGAAATGTTGGAAATGCCCTCTTTAACAAATCTTCATTAATGATTTTCTCTCCACCTCCACGTATCCTTAATTGTAAACTGATTCTGTAGAGCCTAGAATTATAATCATGCATTGACTTGAAGTCTTGTAGTTGAAGTTAATTCTACTCGTTGTAGGCATTTGGAAGAATTACTGAATTCAAGGGGCCATATCTCTCACACAAGTTGCTCCAGAGGACATGTGGGTTCTTTATAGTGAGATATTCTGTCTTTAGTGATTGACGGATATGATGACAAAGGGATATAATTGCCTTGGCATGTTCTTGCGCAGATACATTGTTGCCAGGCTTGATTGCATTGCGGAGACCCATGGCATCAGAGTGAATCTCTGCATAAAGGAGTCATGACAAGTAGCTTTGGTGAGAAATATCGAGGACTTCAAATTCCAGCTTTGTTAAATTAGCTATCTTCAAGTTCTTGGATGAATCTTAAAATCTTCAGATGTGTTAAAATTCTCTAAGATTTTTAAATTTTCAGGTTAAAATCTTCAATCTTCTATTTTTGTTGTCTTCTGTCTTGATAGTTGAAATCTTCACTCTTGACTTACATTCTCTGAGCTTCAATCTTTTTCTTGAGGCTTTGCTTGTGATGTTAGTGACAAAATATATTGGAAAACCACAATAATTAGCTTTATTTTCTGATGTGGGAGATCTAAATTAATGCCAGCAACAGGGCATACTTTTAAAGATAATTATATATGTTAAACAGATAAAATAAAGGAGCAGAGGATGAGACACTTCCTATTTCAGAGCCATCTTTCGCGCTGATATGCTTTTCTTATTTTATAGTCTCATACAAATATGTTTGATTAAAAAAAATTGTGGCCTAGTTAAACTATCACCCGCCATTTGAGTTGCAAAATCAAGCGGTGGAAGATCAGAATTTGCGCTCTGTATGTTGTGCGCTTTGGATATCAGACTTACAGAATCGATCCACCAATGAAGTTGAAGCGCGGAAAGCCAAATTTCATAACAGCTATAAACAAGATAATTATGGAGCCCTCCGATTACTGGGCCAGGTCCGAGAATATTGACATCAGCCATCCTTGTAGTATTATTAGACAATACTGCATTGTAATCCTTTTTGTTTTTTTTTTGAGGTGGTATTGTGCAGCATTGTATTGTAATCATTCCCTGCTTCTTTTTGTCCTTTTCCTTTCCCTTTTCTTTTTGACTCAAAAAAGATTTCAATCAATTCTTTAGCAACTCCCAAGTTCTTTTCTTGGTTTTGCCCTCTTTGAGATAACAAATACTGATTTTGCTTCTCTAAAATTTTTGCCTTGTTTTGGATCCAAATATCTCAGTTCTTGGAGCATTAATATTTACTCCTTAAGCTGTCAAGCAAACCATGTGTGTGTGTGTGTGTGTATATATATATATATATATATATATCTCAACGAGAAAATATATTCACATTCAAAAAATTTAACTGGTCAAAGGATGAGAACTAAGGGCAGCCATTAACAAGTATCCAGTCTATCATATATAGCTAGCACAAAGAGCATATATAAAATTTTATGAAAAAAGCAAAATAAAGAAAGAGAGCTAGTGGTGAAGTGTAATTCCACTAAATGTCTAACAAGTAATCTTTTTTGTTAGAAGAAGCATTTCTGCTGCCACTGGAAAGACTCCATTGATCCGAAAAAACAACAGACGTTGAAGCTGATGAGACCCCCACCCCATTTCCGCATTTAGCCACCGTTCTCACACTCTCAATCAACTCTTGCGTGCGGGCTTCTTGAGATAATATCTCCAGCAACCGCTCTGGACTAATCACCAGCTTCACTTTCCAAAACCCATTAGAATTATAACTGTTAGTGTTGCAATGGGTGCTATGCCTGCTGCTGCTTGAAAAAGCTTCAGTGTATGACCTTTTTAACATCCCTTGATAATCAAGCGACATCCTGTAAGATGTTACAAGTGAAGTAGCTGGTATGCTGCTGTTTGATCTTACATGCCCTTCTCTGACAATTTGGCTTTGGCTGCTGCTATTGAGTGGAAGCAAGTAGTATGATTTGCCTGCAACAAGTTCTTCATGATTTGACAGTGGCTTCCAGAAGAGATCATGGCTCGGAAATATGGCGTGACCTGGAAACTCATTTGTGATGCATGATGCAGTTATTGGCGGGTAAAATTCCATGATGCCACCGTTTGATGTGATTACTTTGATAGCTGCTGCAATATCAACTTCTCCCATGCCTCCAAATAAACAATTTCCCATCTTTAATTAATTGATTAATTTGCTGGCCTTGGAACGATCTTCTGTATCTCTTCTCTGCTTCGTAAAATATATTGTAATCGTTTTCGGAGAGTATTAAAAGGGAGGGAACTAAAGTTGTGGGGAATGATAAAGCGAAAGATAACATGTAATCGTCGGTGGGATTCGGATACTTCTTTAGGCGCTTCCAGCACCAACAGAACATTAAATAATATAAAAACGTTACTATTTCTACGTGTATATAATGTGAAAGTGAAGTGGTCGACTATTTTATTTTATGCATGAAAATACCTTTAATCTTTTTACCCCTGTTTTAAAGGTTACAATCTACCGTATATTACAATTATATAATAATGGCATGTTGAAAATTTAGATACATGTACTCCGAGTCGAATTTTACTTGCAATAATAATATTAATGATTACACTTTTTCTTTAATTAACCAATTAATATTAGTGATTACACTTTTTCTTTAATTAAACAATTAATATTAGTGATTACAATAATAATAATAATAATAATAATAATAATAATAATAATAATAATAATAACAGTGGAGCTATTTGAATCTACCATAATATTTAATAAAGGAATATACTTAATTAACCCATTATCATAATTTGAAATTAGGAAAAAACCCCTATTTATCTTAGGAGTTTGATGCCACAGGTCATTTCATTATTACTTTTTAAACAACAGTATATTTCATCTATACTTTTTAAACATTAACTTGAGATACCCTTCTATGAATTTACGTTTATTTTGCCATACAATTCATTGAGGGTAAAATAAAATTTTCAATTAAATAGATACGAATTGTTTAATAATAAAAATCTCGAGCACAATTTAAATAACATTTGATGTTCTACATCAAATTAAATTTAAAGATAACTTAATGAACAAAAATAACACCAAAGAATATGCAATATGCTTATGTGTGATCATTAATTTTCTTCTTTTAATAAAGTCAACTAATTTTTTTAATACATATATATTATTTGGGGGGGAGAGGATTGGATGTTGACAGAGACTAATAGTTTAATGATATATAGTAAAGAAAGTCAACCAAAATGAAGTCTACTTATTTGACATAATGTCAGGATAGCTCACAAAGGTTAGAAGATAAGCTCTTTGAGAAAAATGATAATTTTAGTTAGTATGTCCAACATATAGTGGTATTGTTAAAATTCAAATTTGGTGGTTAAAGACAACAGGTGAACAATGCATGTCAAATTTGGTGGTTAAAGACAAGCATCAGAGTATGATTCTGGCCACCATCGGCTTTACCTCTAATCTCAATTTGCTTAATTTTGAACTTTAACAAAACTCGAAAGCTGGTGGTCTCCTCTTCATTTTTTTCTTATTTTCATCCCTTCTCAAACACCCCTAACTAGTCCAATTTTCCTCCATCATCTTGCGAGAGCACACCTCAAGCTCAACAAGGCAGCCACACCCCTTTTAAACAAATTTATTCATTTTAATCTGATCCACCAAATTCAATCAAAACAACAACAACAACTAATACTTTTTAATTGGGGATCACTTATCATAATAAAGTCAGCGATAAATTAAAATATAAAAAAATTCACAATCTAATGTTATGCATTTTATCTTCTAATATATTAATTTTTTGGTTTTATGTCTTTGAAGTGCCTTTTTTTAAGCAAATGAAGGAGTCTAAGTGTACTTTTGCTAAAATAACAGTACTAGTTAAACTCTAATGTCTATGAAGTCTATAGATTTTTTTTATTTTATCCTAAATATATATTGTACATATTATTTAGCGTTATTATTGTTTGTTCATTAAGTTATTTTAAAATTTTAAATTTATTGAGAAAGTCAAATGTTATTTAATTATGTTTAAGAGTTTTATTTTAAAATAATTTATATTTACTTAATTGAAATTTCTATTTCACCCTCGATGAATTATTCAATAAACAAACAATAAATTGACGGAAAGGTATTTTGGGATATTATCTAAAAAATAAGAATGAAATGGACTATTATTTAAATAGTAAAGATGAAATGAGCTATTGCATTAAACCTTAGAAGTGAAAATGACCTTTTTCCTTTGAAATTTTATCTTTTACTCTATAAAGCCACTAATATACTCTAATTTCTATTTTGTTTTCGGTCATGTTTACAGCTAAATCCTCTAATTTATTGACTTGTTACAATGGATTTTTCTTTTCTTTTTCTTCCTTTAACTAAAACTCTATAGTCCTTTATTTTCTTTTTTCACGATGGATGCATTGTTGTTTAGTTTATGTCAATAGTCTTATAGATCTTATTACTAATAAAACTCAAAATAAATTTGTAATTTTCGGATCTTTCTGAAGAGACCTTTTTTAATTAACTTCTTTTTTTAATGAAAACATAATTGTTAAAGTTTCATAGAGTGCGTTTCATTACACATATTATATCCAATAGAAACAAAGCTCATTAATTGAGAGGAAGCTTGAATTAAGAGAAGTATTACAAAATATAAGAATGAATATCGAAGATTAAAAACTCAACATCAGGTTGAAAAATGATTATGGAAGGAAAAAAAAAAGAGACAAAAGAGCAAAAAAAACACTAAAGTTTATAATGTTAGGTTATAATAATAATTTAACTTAAGGATATTTATGAAATAAAAATATTTATTAAAAATTAGATGGGGAAAGTATTTAAGTAGGTTCAAATAATTTAATCTAAATTTGAATTTAATGAATGAGAAATTATTTAGAATAAAATTTAATATTAAAAATTTAGAACCACCTTTTTTTTTTGGGGAAAAAAATTTATCAAGTTTTAAAATACAATAGATTTAGTTGTTAACATTGATCTTTTGCGGCCCATACAACCGGAGGGAAATATTGCTTTGAACAAAAGTTACAAAGATGGGGGGGTCCAGTCAATTATCGGAGGCAAATATGGTCAATGATATGGAAAGACAGCAGGGCCATGGCCTAGTCTAGTGGGTCAGTCTGAGAGCATCTTAATTTATTAATACTTTCGCTTTTTCACACTTTATTTTAATTGATTTCTGGTTACGCCTCGCGACTCTTTCTAAAATTCTGAAACTTGGTCCTACGTTTTTGACAGTTCTCGAGCTAATCTATCAGAGCCACAGTGATACCATCCGCTTCTTTTGTCTTTTGTAATAAAACTGCTATAAATTTTCATGTAACTCCTTCTATTCATGTTTATTTATTTTTTTAGAAGTATTAAGTTAATTTCTACTTGCATCTGTGAGCACAATTCAGCCAACTCTTTACACTATTTCATGTCTATAACTTTTGTATTCTGTATTGCACTTGTATCACAATACCTCCTCTTTATTATTTTGAGACCAAATCATTAACATGTTTAATTTACAACCTCAACTCCTTTTCAATCACAATTTATTTTAAATATAAAGATATTTATGTACATCCACTATCAAATTTCATTTATCCCCTTATTTTATTAGTATTTATTAGGAGTGGGCATCGGTCCAGTCCGGTTTGGTTTCAAGATAAATTAAAATTTTCAATTCGTCAAGTCAAAAATAAAAAAAACTAATTGGTCTTTAAGGAAAATAAAAATTGAATTGGAACTGAGAGTTCAGCTTAGTTCAACTATAGTTTAGTTTTGATTTTTGGGTTCGGTTTTGGTTATTCAGCATTGATTTGCTTAACGGATTAATAAATTGATTGTTCGGTTCAACTTAACAATTCATATTACTAAACGAATTATTTAAATAGTCAGAGAAACAAAAAAAAATCGGAGGAAACTAGTTTAAATTTTTAAGGGAACATATAGTAAAATTAAACAATGAAAAACATGGAGTACACACGAGTAACCAATAATTAATCAATGCATATTAACAAATTCATATATATTTTTTTATGATCAATTTAATTTGCCTTCACACTTTCTAATTTCTCTATATATAATTAATGCTTGAGTTGCATGAGGGAATCGTTTTCGAAACTTTTGAAAACATTCATGCATGCAGACAGTAGAGCAATAATATTAATTTATAAAATATAAATTTCACAAAACCAAGCATCTTTGGTTATTCATTATTCATCTTTTCTTAACTGTTAATATGAATCAATAATATATAAAAGATAAATTACAAAAACAAAGCAAATTATAAAAAAATTACCCAGTCAAAGCAAAGGTCGCGGTCAGCAGTGCAGCAACAGTAGACTGCAGACGACAAGGGCTAGGAACTTAGGGTGAAGCAAAGGTGGCAGCGATTGTGGAATATTAGAAACAAAAGTTACAGCGAGTGAGCAATTAACAGCAGCAAATCAACGTGCAGCAAATAAGAACAGAATTGAAATAGCAGCAACTGGAAATTGCAGAAACAATCAACAAATAAACTGAAGAATATAGAAACAGAAAGCACAAAATAAAAGGACAATCCCGAGTC
This sequence comes from Citrus glauca, assembly GCA_029633175.1. Lineage (NCBI taxonomy): Eukaryota > Viridiplantae > Streptophyta > Magnoliopsida > Sapindales > Rutaceae > Citrus > Citrus glauca. The sequence goes on along the minus strand of JAQOOD010000003.1, from coordinate 6,286,491 downwards.
CTGTTTAGCAACAGTATTTTTAAAACAAATTTACCACTTACTGCAGTACTTTAAATTTACTGGTAACTATTTTCCAAGATACAACGGGTACAAATTATCTATCAAGCATACACGAATAATTTCTGACAAATCACAACAGCGGAAAAACTTGATAAAAAAAAAGATGTCAGGAGGAGGGAAAAAGATTTCGTTAAGTGCTCTGTGCATTTTGATTGTTGTGTATAAAACAGAAGAGAATGATGCCTTTTTATACACATGTGGGTATATAATAGTAGCATAAAATTAAATTTTCGAGTTCAATATGCAATTTTATTTTGTAACAGCCCATTGAATTAATGAATTAAAACAATTCAATTCTGTAACAACATGTTGAATTCAAAAAATTGAAATTACGTAATAGCTCAAAATTAATTTACAAAATCAAAATTGCTTTTGATTTTAATTGTGAAACTGTTATCAAATTTAAAACGTGGCCATGTGGACTGAGGTGATTTTGGGCCAACATTTGCGTACGTAGGATGCCCAAGCGCACACGAATTCAACCAAATCGGTCTTGAATTCGCACCCTCCTGTGCATGCACATGTGAAGAGAGTCTCTATCCTTAAAATTCTTGCTTATGTATAGATAAATATTTATATATAAATACAAATCTCTTAGTTTATTTTTTCCTTGTGAGATAAGTCTCATTTCCTTTCAAATTTTTAATTTCAAAGGTGGACTTTGAGAGTTAATTTCTCATTCATCCAAACACCATTTTGAGTGAATAAATATATCATTTTAAAATATTTACGGAGTAAAATCTGAACCTCTCAAGATTTTTCACTTTCGTTAAGTGAGTCTCACTCAAAATATGCTCTCAACATAGCATATTAGTATGCTATTTTTTCAACATTGTAAAAGACGACAACCGTTGTGGTGAAACAACGGTCGTGGTGGGTAGCGGCATCGCGGGTCCTCGGCAGATTCGATAATTGGCAGCGCCGCAGCAACCAGGCAGCAAGGGTTAAGAACTTTGGGAGTTAGGATTCGGTTTGTGATTTCAGGTGCAGCACACGTGAAATATGTGTGTGTTGTGAAATTACATTAATGCCATTGATATCAATTCGGTTCGGCTTTTGTTACTTTGATCCAAGAACCGAACCAAACCACTTATTCAGTTTTCAACTTTAAAAAATACTGAACCAGAATAAAAAAAAATGAATGGAACCGACTGTTCGATTCTATCCATCCTTAGTATTTATAATATATTTATAGCTATTAGGGTAATTTTTGCATATATCTACTTTTTTAAAAAAAATTATTTAACACCTTAAACTCTTTTTACTTACTATTTCTAATAAACTCTTATACTACTAATTACTAAAATAAAATATGGTATCGCTGCTTCAACATAAATAGATCATGCGAAAGTGAAAGATGACATAATCATCTACGATCCTGAGTTCATCAACTAACTAAAGTGCTTCCTTTTGTAATTTTGTTAGACCAAAATTTAGGATCAATTTAGTATAATATTGCAGTATTTAAAATTTTAATAAATATTAGTTATTATGATTCAAAAGTTAATTTAATGTAAAATTATACTTGTATGATAAAAAGTTTATATATTTTTTGTTATTTTTGTAAAATTTGTTATTTAAATCTTATTTTTATTACGTACTATCAATTTTTATTTAAAAGGTGAATTATCTCAATACCAAATAAGCTCTTAATTAATTGTTATATTGAACTTCTTAACCGAACGGTTTTTTCGGAAAAATACCATACAATGTGGAAGAACACACGGAAGTTGGTCGCACTCGGTCTTCATTGAGATTTTCTTTAGAAAATACAGCTCTTTTTTTGCGGCATTTGACCAACTTTTCAGTTCGTGTATGGAGAGTGAAATTGAAATTGCATATCACAAAAGTTTGTATACAAATGCCAGTCCAATTCTCGTATCCGGACACTGACATTCTGTTACGTTTGCTTGGCCTCATCACAAGCCACCTATTTGGAAGGGTGCCAATAATTTAAGGGGTTTTAAGAGGTATTTGGAGGCTTGCCAATAGTCACATATTATGAAGCAGAATAAAAAGATTATGAACTTAGAGCTTGGCATCTATGCTTTTGAGAAGGAGTTCATAAGTCACCGACAAAACCTCCAATGTGTAATGGACAACTGATGCAAAGGTCAATGGAGCGTTAGGAGGTGCCGTGCCAAAACGCTGTGCATTGCAAATACAGAGGGACAGAGAGACAAGAGTCATAACCTAGTGATGGGTGATGTTGCCTGTCTTATGATTGAGCGGCAGTGCTATAAGGTGTTATTTGATTAATTTATAAGTTCAACATTATCTAATGAGAGTCATAGATTTGTACTAAGCATATAAGAGAGAGAGAGAGAGTAATTTATAAGTTCAACATTATCTAATGAGAGTCATAGATTTGTACTAAGCATATAAGAGAGAGAGAGAGAGAGAGAGAGAGAGAGAGAGAGAGAGAGAGAGAGAGAGAGAGAGAGAGAGAGAGAGAGAGAGAGAGAGAGAGAGAGAGAGAGAGAGAGAGTTTTCAATTAAAAATCTGCAACAATATTAAAGTAAAAAATAAATTAAAGATTAAAAAAATATAAATTTTAATACACTACAAAAAAAAATATATTATATTAGAATATGTCTTTTTTTTTCTTTTAACTTATCCTTAACTTTAATATGGATAAGAATCTTTAATTAAAATATTTTCACACACTCTCTTTTGATGGGAATCCTTCATTTTGTTTAAATAAGGACCATAAAAATTAAAAAATAAAAATACAAACTATGCTGCATTACAAGATAAAATAGACAGCATTAGAATGTATTCTTCATGCATTGGAAGGGCCTTATCCAAACACATTACAGTTCTATGATTTAGTATAAATATTGTTGAATCTATGAATTAACTGGACGCCACATATAACACTTTTTTTTCATTTTTTTTTTGGAGGGCTTATATGCAGAAAGAGAATTTTTGAGTGCTTATATATAGAGAAGGGCATACGTGTGGACGTCTTTTTACAACTTTTCTCAAGATGCTTCACCTTTAGTCTATATCCAATTAGCAGTTTGATACTTTTTCTATTTTTACCATACGGTTTGAGAGAAATGAATAGCTATACGTCTTTCAGTTTTGGTCGCCTGGTCCCCAACCGAAATGCACCGTAAATAGTAAATCCAAATAAGGGTTAATGGACTTTTTTTTTTTTTTCCGAACCAAGGTATAACATTATTACTCGGAGTCAAATCTTACAATTCCACAGAACAGTCACCAAGCTGATGATCCATCAGTCAAAACCAATAAACGATAAATTCACTTAAATATCTCAATATTTCCAGCATTTAAAGCACAGAACACCATAGCGAAAACATTTAGTTGTCCGCACAAATCAACGCTCTCATCAGAGAGTAACAAAATAATAAGTGTGATATTTCCGTGTGTTTGTGTGTGAGAAAGAGCAACCGAATGCACGTTCCAGCATTTAGTTGAGAACCATCACTTTTGAAATTGGATATCATCTACTGTGAAACCCTACCCTAAAAGCCTACTTGAAGGATCTTCAAAATGTCAGTGGTAATAAGAAAATATCAGTTTTGGGACAAGCACCATCCACATAGTCGAGCAATAATACATAGAATCTCTAAAGCCTCGAAGTTCCATCCAACTCTATATTTGCAAGAACAAACAAAACATTAACCCTATGATAACAAAGATCCCAGGCAATGAAGCAAAGGACAAAGAACAGACAGACCAGAGAACAAGAACATTTTTACATTGGTGTGTGTATGTATGTAAATATATATATAATCTGGTTCTAGTCAGGAGCATCGAGATGAGTCATCAGTGCATGGGAAGTCGCGGAGCACGTGGCCGTACGGGTGTCTTTGATGGACTTACCCTGATCATTAAAAAAATGCCAAAGTTAAATGACCGGAGGATGAAGATGCCATGCCAAACTTCTTCAGAGAGAGAACAAAGTGGGGGGGGGGGGGGACAAATTCTTAATCAAGTAAAAATGAATTACAAAGCGGAACTGCATGACGTCTGACCTAATTGGCAATGAACCCAGAACCACCCCACTGCAGTTGAGAGCAGCAATTGCACTTTCAGCCTGCAGGAATAAAATCGACAAGCAAAAATTAAACTTGGATTTCATTCACAAGGTCTAGAAGCCATCTCTAGCACTCATATAGTTTCAACATCATCTTTTCTCCCAACAGAAATACTAATTAATTGTGTCCACCAAGTCCAGAGAGGTCAACAACAAGGAAATAGGTTCACAATATAGCTTGCAACCCAAACCACTTTGCACTAAACGTTAGCAATCATCAGTCAGAAGAATGTCTTAACATTCAAGCTATTATAGATGTGTTCATGAACGTATATGTTACAACTTAAATGAAAGAGTGTCACCCAAAATCAATTCCATTTCATGTCCAACATGAATCATCTAAATTTGAGAGGTAACTTTCCATTAGAAAAGATATCCAGAGTTTATTATGACCATGAATGCAACAGCCATGCGTATGATGTCACCCACTTAGTACAAGAAATCTCTCTCTCAAAGGAAAGCTTAACAAACAGGAAAACACAAAAAAAAAAAAAAAAAAAAGACAGTGAATCACTAACAACTAGTAGGATCGATAAATCATAAATGTTTCAGCAATTCTCTAGTCAACTATGCAACTGCGCCTAGCTCAAGTGCTGAAAGAGAGAATGGTAATATCAAAAGCCTGCAAGACTTTGATCAAAGACAATCTCTTCAAATTCAATTGGCAACCATAAATTGCAAGGAACCTATTAACATAGCAAGTCTCAGATTGCCAGAATCTGTATCCTTTGCATGAGTCAGGTTAAGAAAACATGAAGACCAAGGAGAAAAAGCAAGAGTACAAAACCTCAAGTAGATTCCAACTAAAACACAAATTATGAAATCAGAAGTCCATCAAAAGCATAACAACATGGCAATCACAGTACACTGATCTCAATCCACAATCCAAGATTAGGATAAAGTTTCGGCAGCACATGAGAAACAACTCTACTCAAAAGAGGAAAGTACAAAAGACAAATGCCTTACGCTCTCAGTCATCAGCAAGAGATATGGCTAGATGAAGCTTTCATTTGTGGCAAGATTCTCCAATATCACACAATAATTTTGTCAATGCAAGAAACTTCCCGGAAGCTACAATAGAATTATCTTAGTATAATCACAAGTGATCATAGATTTGAACCCCACCCCCCACCAAAAAAAAAAAAAAAGAAAGAAAAGGCCCTCAAGCTGCTTAATCCAGGCAATGTTCATGATCCATTAAAGATAGATCCAACCAACACCAAATCGAAACTACTGGGTAACACAGTTTCAATAACACTAATACATATTTCTAGAGGAAAACAGCATGACAACTTTCTATGACATTGCTGCCTGTACAAGAAGGGTTTGATGGATGACCTTTATGCACTAAACAAAAGTCAACAAACCCTGCCAATTTTTTAGAAAATAAACACAAAGGGTTACAGCTATATACATTATCTAAGTACAAAGATTAGCTAATTATAAATGAAAGATTAAATACATCTCAGAACAGTAGAATTGGTGACTTGCTTAAACAATGTTTACATCAGACTAAAATTAAGGTTATCAAGCAACGACAACATCACAAAAGGACATGACCTAGCAAACCTTCAAATTTCTCTAAGATACAGTCAGACTCTCTTGGCTGGCAAGAGGAAATAAACAAGAAAGTAGAAGACAACATACAAATAATTGAAAAATTTTTTTAGACATTTCCAATCACAAAAGTTGATTTGCCAGCAGAAGGGTAAATAGTTTATCTCCTTGAGCACAGATATGCCAGAGATATGCATCAGACCCAGTGGGGATAGCCTTAAATTTCACATTTCCCTCTCTTGCTTCAGTGCATAATCTTTTTAAATAAAGTTGGCAAGGCATCTTAATCATGACTTCCATAGAGCTGACATGACTGATAACAGAGAGGTAGGACCAAAATCCAGGAATCCGGGATTTATGTCACAAAATTTGTTACCTTAGAACATGATCACCTAAAACCCTTTCTTAACCCAATAAATATTCCCCCAAAAATTCCTCAAGCCAAGCAATTGAAGGATTGTGAAGGATATAAAATTCAGTATGAATAAATAAAGTGGAAGAAGCAATTACCATTACAAACTCCACAAAAGCAATACGAGTGGAGTGGTGATAGTCTCCTAACAGCCTGAGCCGATAAACCTGCATCAGACAAGATGAGCTCATAAATGCATTCCCTGACAAGTAAGATACAAAGCTTAAAAAGAACTTTATGGTTAACAATAGGTATCATCACAGACCTCTCCACAGACTGATTCAAAAAAGAGTTTAACATCTGCTTGAGTGACCTGAACAGCACAAATCATGTAGTAAATACAAAGTGTGTCATAGTCTACAATCAGGACCAGATTTGTCGATGAACATTCCAGAAACGTTCACCTTCTTATCAATATTTGTACAATAGATAGTTCTTGCACACATCTCACGTTCGTCTTCAGTCTGAAATCCAGAGGAAAATTGATAAACAGGACACACAAATTCTTTGAAAAAACAAAGAATTACATCACCAATACTACAAATTATCAAACTACATTCGTAACACAGAGGTCTTAAAACCAAGCTTTCTCACCCTAGGCAAAAATGTTGGGTTAACAGGAGCAATAGCTGTTTTGGAGGGTAAAACCCTGACAGGGTAGAATCCAAGCATTGTTCCTGCCAGATTCAGAGCAGCCCTTGCACCTTCTGCTTCATCAGAGCACCATAGGAGAAGTAATATAAGCATACAATAGCACATACCATGATTTACCAATAAAGTCAAGAAATATTCAAAGTAACAAAGAATTAGTTAAATAATACCTTCATCAGTGAACTCAATAAAGGCAAAACGGAGTACAGAATTGGGATCGCCACAAATGCGGCAATCAACAACCTAAATAGAGGAAAGTAATTATGTAAAAAATACAATTTCAGATTAACAGTTCATATAATAAAAAAGAACACCTCTACCTGGCCACAACCGACAAACAGAGCTGCAAGCTGCTCTTCGGTCACCTTTAGTCCCAAAAGAAAAAACAATATATTAGGCTACATTGAAAAAGTTCATGTGATCCAACAAAAGGAAAAATGAAGGAAAAACAGTGATGATCAAGAGGCTGCTCCCTTATATACCTGTTGATCAATGTCAGATACATACACAGTCCTCCGAATTATCTCTTCCCGCTGAGCCAGACTAGTCCTGCTGTTCATTCTCCGCTTGCCTTGACCAAAGCTTTTCTTCTGATTAAATCATACCCATCAATGTATGAGGAAACGAGTAAATTTAGTTCTTCGTCATTCAAGAATGATCAAACATCAACCCGCACCCAAAATTACCCAAACAGAACAATGAGAACCCAATTTTTACTCAGAAAACACAAATACATAGAATTCAAAATGTCATATTTTCTTTATGTTTTTCGCTTACTTTTTCAGCAAACACAAGATACGCGAAATATTGGCACCGAAAAGTTTCATAAAGAGAAGCCCAAAATGCAAGTTTCTAAAGCTTGCACAGAGCGCTAAATCAAGCCATCTAGTAGGCTCAACAAGGTATAGAATCCTTAAAAGCACTAAAATCAAAAATTGCAAAATAAATATATAATTTTTTTTCCTCATCTAAAATTTCCATATTTTATTAATACTTAAAAAACCATGAAAACTGAAAAACAATATATATATATATATATATATATATCATACCCGTCGAACAGCAGCGTTGGCGTTAACGTTACCATTTCTGGCGTTGTGGTTATTGAAAATTAAAGAGTTGTTAGCAAAGAAGCCTCCGTTAAATCCATTGACTCCGTGATTATTGTTGTTAGTTTTAACAAGCGAAGGAGGCACAAACTCTTCAGCCATCGGATTCAGCTTCGAGAACAGCTCCTGTAACTCCCTCATGTCACGCTTGAAATCCCCTCCGCCGTTGGATCGTTGATTGTTCTGGTTGTACAATCCCTGATCGAGCGGCATCACCATCGTTCCTCCGTTTTGCTTCGGATGATCCTGACCGTTTGATGCCGGTATCGATCCCGCTGACGATACAGCTGAATCTTGACTCGCTGATTCAACAACAGCCATGGTTTCTTTTTTCCTTTCTTTTTTTCCTTCTTGTACCTGGTTGACTCTCTCAAAAATCTTGACTTTGGACTGATCAATAAACGAAAATAGTCGTAAGCTAAGCTGAAACTGAAATTCTTTCCATTGATGTAGAACAAAACGCAACTGGAGATGAATACGGAGAAAACGAAATGAAATAAATTAATTAAAAACTGAAAAACAAAGTGGTGAAAGTAAAGAAAGTAAATTAATCAATTTCTTACAGCGAGTGAGTTGTTGTTGTTTTTGCTTTTCTTGCTTTCAGTTACAAAGTAGTTTACACAAAGAGAGTTAGAGAGAGAGTCAAAGACCGAAGATGATCTTCGGATGGAGGAGTGTGGGATCTGCTTCACATCGTCCGGAAAATGGACCGTAGAGTGACGCTTCCATCTCATACACACACATCAACATCATACATACATGACATGGCCGTTTATGTAAGCATGTATTTCTATGCAAATGCCCACGTGGCAGGAAATTAATGGGGGATACTATGGTACTGTGCATTTGACATGGGGGTGTGCCATGTTCTTTTATTTTTTTATTTCCGATTTTTCGGTTTTCTACCCTTTTTTTGTCATTTAGTAGAGCATGGGCAGGGTCCTTAGGCGGCAGATGCTTGCCGCTGGGTAAATCCGTACCCGGGGATAGACCCAAACGTGAGTAGCTGCTGCAAGGGTATTTTAGGGATTTGACTATCACCAGCACTAGCGGTGGACGTCTCAGACTCGATAATCCCCTACCAACCAACCTGGCCGTGCTGCAATGGTATTTCTTCTATATTTGGCACAGAATATGCCTTTTTTTTCCCGTAGATATTACAGAATATGCCAAATTTGCCTCATCTTAGTATCTTATGATGCCTTTTCGAAAAATAAAAAACAGTAAATCAAAAGAAAGAACTGTAAAAGCATAATGAAATGATAATTTTGATGATAAGTGGACATTAAACGTAGAGAGAGAAAATAAAAGTTGCTCTAAAATGAAAGAAAAATTATTTAGGTCTTATTTTGTATTGAGGTTAAATAAATTTAATTTTTATACTACAATATTAAAGTGTTCAATAAACACTTCTTATTAATATTATAGTTAAAAGGTTAAGGTGATTTAAAAAATTATAATATATTTTTTATTTTTAGGCTAAATTTTAGATTACTCTAGTTATAAATTAAAAATTTTCAAACAACTCACTTCACTTTTGATTACTCTTATTTTTGTTCAAAAGATAAGGAAAAAAAGGGGGTACGTTAATGAAATTTCTTTTGTTTTCTTAACAAAAATAAGAGGCATTCCAAAGTTAACCGTTATTTTTGTCAAAATTATTTTTTAAAAATTTATATTTAATATGTATTATTAACTTTTATTTTATAGGTATAACCTTTTTTTTACACCTATTGTAACTTAAAAAATAAATTACTTAAATATCAAATAAAACATGTTCTCTAGCCGTGTCTTTTTTATTTATTTTAATCACAATTAAAATATAAGTTTTTTTTAACACTTATCTCTTAAATATTATTGAGGATAAAAATATGAATTATATTATAATATACTTGATTTAGAACATTCCAATAAACGTATATGGAGATATCTATTTCTATCAATTATGTAATTAAGAAGATAAATTAAAATCCCAACATAAAAGTTGGGACCCATCTATGCCCTCGTAATTTAGGACACAAGTGCCACTAGGCTCATAGTTTTCGACAACTAATTCAACTCATGTATCAATTCACGTTTCAAGTGAAACAAATTTATTTTTAATATAATTGTTAAACCTTTCATTTCAAATTAAGTTAAACTGCCAATTATATGATTGTATTTACTCGTATAAAACATAAGATCATAAGAGAATATTGATCTTACATAAATGAAAAACTATCAATCATCCACCCAAAATATTCACCCATATAGACACAAAATTTTTAATCTATTTAGCTGCCCAACAAAATTTAAAAAGTATATAGCTCATCTATTTTACTATTAGAAATATTAGAATCTTTAAGGGAATCAATATAAAATGACCGTTTTACCTTCAAAGTGTAATTAAGTAAACAAGTTATCTTTTGGCGAGGCTAGATGGGACAACTAATATCATATTCAGACATATAGTATGTCGTTCCAAAGCTCTTGTTAAGAGAAACAGAAATCTTAATAGACTTGCTGGTAAAATCTGTTATTTAGTTCTTGAATTCATTTATAATATTCAAAAAATTTGATGGATTTCTATATTCTCTTAGGAAGTTGTTTTTAAATTTCTTGAAGTAAGAAAATTGTATTATGTAAAATCACTTGAGTTAACCTATTTTAATAAATTTGCATTGTTTTGGATTTAAGTATAAAATTGCATTTAAACTATACTTGTATCATTTTTTTTTTATTAATAAAAATGTTCTCCATGAACTAGGACTGGGCTAAATCGAGTTCGGATCAATTGAATTAAGTTTTGGGTTGGTTAGGTTGCATTAAAATTCATATGAACTCAATCTAAACATATAACATAATCCGATCCGATCCGAATTAATTACTAATTAACTCGATCCAGTCGGACAAAGAAATTGAGTTGAGTTCGGTTTAATTAGATTCAAATTAGATAGGTTCAAATTTAGTTCAGGTCAATTCTGGTTGGGTGAAATATAATAATTACTAATTAACAATTTAACATAATAACATATAATATATGTTACACAATACACAATATAACTATCAAATGCCGATGGTATATACCATAAAACGGAATTTCGGGTTGCTGTTTGAAGGGTTCACATGGAGCCTGGAGGAGGAGCTTGGTGATGGTAGAGGCATGGATCAGCAGACTGGGTAGGTGGTGTTAGTAGATCTGGTTGGGTGAGGGCTGGACTGGCTGCGGAGGTTTTTCTTACAAGCAATGTGTTTTTCTTACATTTAATTGTGATTAAATATTTTATAGTAGGCATGGAATGCATATTAGCGTCATTATGATTAATGACAATATGATGTGGTCAAATATTTACATATGTTAATAGTGTATGTGTATGTGAAGAAGAAGAAGAAGAAGAAAAAATTCCCACACATGTATGTTCAATTTCTCTTATTTTTGTTGTTGTTAGAGTTATGATGGGTAGTTGGTAGCTTCAACCAAAATTTTAGAGGAAAAAAAAGTTATTTTGATAACTTGTTAATCTTAATCCCCATTTTTAGATTTTTGGATTTCTCATAAATTAGAACAAAAATATTATTTGATTCGTCGATCAAGAACACCAATTGTTAAAAGATAAATCTTAAACTAATAATATGATAACTCCATCGATTCAATTGTTGAATCACTTAAATTATAAAGGAAAGTCTTGATTTATTGTAAAAATATTAATAAAATTCTGATTGTAATATATCAATATATAAAAAACTCATAATTAAATTTGTATTTTTTGAAATTTAACAAAAACAATGCAAAAAAAGGGGAAAATCCACTTTTCTTTTTTAGTCATAAAACTGGCCCATGGATCATTTCTCACAGCCCAGCAACCCGATACGGTAGTCGAATAGCTGCGTTATGTCGGATCCAGCCACGAAAGCGTGAATCAATCAATCAAAGTAGTAGACACGGACGACAAACAATTTTGCAAACCGAATACGCGTTCAGTTCCGCTCATAGCCAAAGCCATTTGGAAGCAAGAAACTGAAGCCATTGACGGATGCGCATTTAGAGGTCCATTCGCCAGGTATTAATATTTTGAAACTCAATTAGGTCTAAATCCTTCGTCTGGCTAGAAGATCGCCAGGTATTAATAATTTGGATCTGAATTAGGCCTAAATCCTTCGTCTGGGAAAAAGTAGACATGGTGATTGTAAAATTGGCGCAGTACGATGTGAATTAGGTTTAATTTAAGAATCTTAGATTTTAAGTTTTGTTAATATTTTCGTTTTGTTTTGTTTTTTTATTTTAATTTTTTTTAAGAGTGAAGAATTAGGGGTTTAGAAATTAGGGTAGATAGAAATGAGGGGGAGGTCCCACCGGTTTCAGAGCGTAGACCCACACGATGACTGGGTCGACGGCTCATGGACGGTGGATTGTGTGTGTGGGGTCACCTTCGATGATGGTGAAGAGATGGTGAATTGCGATGAGTGTGGCGTGTGGGTGCACACACGCTGCTCTAAGTATGTTAAAGGTGAGGAATTATTTGCATGTGATAAGTGCAAGAGTAAGAATAATAGGAATAGTAATCATAATGAAAGTGAAGAGACTGAGGTTGCACAATTGTTAGTTGAGTTGCCAACTAAAACTGTGAGATTGGAGAGTTCTTATAGTGGGCCGGCTAGGAAGCCAGTCAGTCTTTGGACCAATATACCAATGGAAAATAGGGTGCATGTGCAAGGGATTCCGGGTGGAGATCCTGGGTTTTTTAATGGCTTGCAATCGGTTTTTACACCAGAGTTGTGGAAGTGCACAGGGTATGTGCCGAAAAAGTTTAACTTTCAATATAAGGAGTTTCCTTGTTGGGAGGAGAAGGATGGCGGTGATAAAAAGGAAGAAGAAAATGACAATGACAAGGAGAATCCAGTTGATAAAGGGGCAGGTGTGTTGTTTTCTTTGTCGAAGGATAGTGTGCTGGGAACCCCTGTGGCAACTTTGGTTGGGATGAGAGGAAGAGATGAGGAAGGTGGGTTCGAGAGGAAGGTGTATTCAAAAGAGATGAAGAAATGGGACAGTGATGGCACAGATAGGCGCTCACTGAATGGCATGAAGAAAGAGAGGAGTTTGCTTAGGCCTGTTGTGATTCATTCAGGGAACAGGAAGAAAGAAGAATATGGGATGTCCAAAGATCGGAGTGGAAAGAAGAAAGCTAGAGCTTCTGAGATGGAGGCTGATGAAAGGAAGAAAGGTTTACTTGCTTCTAGAACAGGTGATACTATACTCTTATGTTATATGAATTCTTTGTGTATGCACACAGCATCTGCACATGATTTTTCTTTGTCATGCAAAGTGTTTTCTTTGCTCTAGTGAGCAGTGGCTATCTTTTACTCTTATGGACGAATGTGAAAGGCAAATCACATCTTGCTGTGGCTGACATTCGTTTTTTGACTCTAAGCTTTTGTTTTTGCTTCATTCGTATTACTAGTGTTTAGACCCTCCAGTGATGCAAAACAATTGGAATTTTATGAAGACAGAGGTCCTAAGTCTTCCAAGACTGGCATTCAGAATCTGAAGAATAAGAATTTGCCAGAGGATGTGCACCGGGAATCTATATCAAATTGTTATCTTTCAGTGGACAATGGTGTTGACAAACACAAGAATGACTTAGGTGCTAATGAGCACCCTTTGGATGCTTTTTCTACTGACACCTCTAGACCTAACTTTGCAAATGTAGATGGACTGGAGCAAGTAATGGCTGGCCATCACATTAAGGGTTCACCAAAGATTGATGATGTTTCTGGGTCAATATCAGAACACAATGATGCCAGAAACATTTCTGTAAAACAAGAGGTTTGCTTCCCTGAATTTCACCTTTACTGCATGTGGCAGACAAAATTTTGAATTTCGCAGTTTAAATGACTTTTTTACGGACTCCCATATATGTTTCATAGCTAATTGAGGCAGCTTGATCACTTTTATAGTATCTGGAATCTAAAAATTGATGTTTGGTATTTTATGCAAATTTTCTTTTTAATATTTCATGTTTTTTTTCCTTTTTTTAAAAAAGTTGTCTTTGGTAGCTCCATCGCACGATCTTTTCTCATTTCCCTTTGGGCCTCCTCCAGTAGTTAGTTTGATTTAGGAAACTAGATGGGGTCTAAAATTTGTGTTGTTTGCCAGCTGAATTTCAAGCTGGGATACATTACTATATCCAAAAGTTGGAAACCTGGAGAGTGTGCTGGATATTGGACCATAAAACAAAACAATACATAAGTTATTGACAATCTCAGTCTTTTTGGGTAACCACTGGGTTTCAGTTTTCATAAACCAAATGGTTTTCAATTGGTTTGGTTCATACCAAACTGAACTAGAAAACCGCTTGGTCTTTTAACTTCTAAAATAAATAAAATCAGAAAATATATAATTGAAAATCTTGAGCCCTACTCTAGCCCTTAATTTATGACTCTCACAGTCTCACTCTTAGTACACAAACAAAAAAGTTTTTTTTTTTTATGTTCAACACAAGTGTATAACTAGGTATATAAGCCCACAAGAAAACCACAATAAAGGCCACAGTAAATCACAATAAAGCCCAACATCAAATATCACAATAATTAAACTCGCACATCCACCTGGGAGACTCGAACTCTTCATCTTAAGGTTAAGGGGAGAAGGTGCCGACCAATCCAACCTAGGAGTTGTTGGCAACACATACAAAAGCTGCACAAACCAACCCTAGAAATTCACAGTTGCTTCTTGCCTGCGTCTCTTTGATTCCATCAACACTTCCCTTCCTGTTATTGCTGCCATTCTTCTTGAGCCTTCACTGCTTGCCTGCTGACGCCGCCGCTTTCGATCACTGCTGTCGATAGCTTGCTGCCTCTGTCACCTGCCTGTGGCTTTCTGCATCCTTCACCTTGACTGAAATTTTTTGTTTTGCCTATTAATTCTCTTTTGCTTTAATTATTTCTTTTGTTCAATTCTTTTTAGCATTCTGTTTTGCCTATTAATTTTTTGGAATGGATTCTTTGGCTCTCAAGCATCTGACCTTAGTTTTTGTTCAATAAGATACCACTGTCCACCGAGAGATATCATAATTGGATTTTTTTTGGGTGAAAATTTTGCATTTTAGTTCCTTTTTTCCCATTTTAATCCATTATTTATTTATTTATTATTCTTCCTTTTAGTCCAAACAAAACAAAACCTTCGAAATTAACTGATTCGGTTTGGTTTGAATATTTGGTTTGTATTCAATTTGAAGTTTCCCAAACTGATTGGTTTTGGTTTGGTTTTTTCCCAAAAACCAATCCAAACTGTACAGTGCCCAGAGCTAGTTCCATGTCTTATATTTGGGAACTCAGATAGGTTAAATTGATAAACAGTCAACTCGACGGGATGAGTGAAGAAACCGTATCTTCCACATGGCTAGTGATAGACAGTAATTACTAATTAGGCTGAAAATTAATTTTATTAAAATTCCTTGACACAGAGAATACCAATCCAAAATGATTCTATTACTTCAATTCTTTAGGTATCTAACTAAAATATGTTCTGTTACTAGTTTGCTTCTTGTCAGTTTGGTCCTTCAGCCTGTTAAGATCTGCTTTATTAGTCTTTAACAGTACACTTCTGTTTTAATAGCTGACGTGCAACTTGAAATCTTGTTTGTGTCAACAATTTGCTGATCTCCTGAAATTATTACTATTTCAGCTTCTGATTTGGGGCACAAGATAGACAAGATATATGCCCTCTATTAATTTTGTCAAGTTTTTTGTGTGCTTTGGATAATGATAGTGTACTTGGTTTTAATGGTAATATTCAGGTGTCATTTTTACATCTGGTTTTCAAATGTGCTTCAGAATTTCACCAATTGCATGGGAATGATTTTTCTTACTCTTATCACAGGAAGAGAATTTTGCTATTGATAAAATGCATGATAGTATGAAAGCCTCTGCTCAAAGTGTTGGGAAGCTTCTTGTTGAAGATGCGGCTAGTGTTGTACCGGAAACTCTGGACAACCATATTCCTAAAAACTCAGTACTCTCTAATGTTGAAGTGAAATCAGAAGTGGATAATGAAAATTGTAGGGGTAACTTGAATGTTCAGTCCTGTCCAGGTGATCTGAAAGTACAAAGTAAATATGACGATGAGGTTTCCGAAATCTCTAAACAGAATAATTTAATGGCAAGCAATTTGCAATCAACTGATCATAAGGCACAGGATGCTAAGAGAACTTCAGAGGCTGCCACTGAGTGCCACTCAGTTAATGTTCGTGAAGTAAGTGGTGACCCTTGTCTGATCAAACAAGAACAGGAGAGCTCAGGTGGTTCTGCAGAAGTGCAAAAAAGTTCTGAATTTAGACAGTCAGTGATTGCAGAAGACCATTCAAAAGTAGAAGCAACTAGCTTAAACTTTCCAGCACTGGCCAGTCAGCATAAGTCGGTTGTATGTGTAAGAAGATCATCTTCGTCTCCATCTAATACTTTGGACTCCAAATCATCTGCTTCTGAGAACTTGAAACCTGCAGATGCTGAGAACTCTTATCGTTGCAGTAAGCAAAGAGTGACGTCTGATGGTAATGTTAGCATTAAGAAAGATCATGATATAAACAACGTAGTGAGGGATGAAGAAAACCATGACATGTTGAGGAAAACAGTAAGAGAGCATTCAAAGGCTTCTGTCAACTCTGTGTCGAAAACGTTACACACCAGCAGAATTTCGCATACCACTGTTTCAAAGCGCAGCACACCTGATGGAAAAGATTCTGTGTCTTTCTTATCTTCTAAACTATCATCAGCGCAGAATGTTGCTGTTGCCTCGGGCTCCAGTGAGCCTGCTGGATCATTGCAGAGTCGGTGTTCTTTGCATGCACAAAATAAGATGTCAACTTCGAGTGTACCGCTTAAAGGTGAAAAGTTAAATCATTCAATTTTCCAGCCACCACCTAAGGTGAATCATGCACCACCGATGCATCCTGCAGCAGTCTCGAATTCTCCTGCTACTCTAAGCGATGAAGAGGTCAGAGTGGAAGTGCCATTTTTTTAAACTAGTTACTTTCTTCAAAGATTCTTACCTTTGAAATTTTCTCCTGTTGTTTTTGTCAGCTTGCTCTGCTTTTGCATCAAGAACTTAACAGTTCTCCTAGAGTTCCTCGTGTACCGCGTGTGCGTCACACTGGTAGCTTGCCTCAGTTGTCCTCTCCATCTGCAACAAGCATGCTAATAAAGCGTACATCCAGTTCTGGAGGAAAGGATCACAGCTTGGTACACACTTTTACTCCAAGATGAATGGTGATCGTGCCTTCCCTTTCTTAGTGTGGGCAGGCCTGCTAACTAACCTTGCAATTGGTCTGTATTATAGGTCTCTAGAAGAAAGAACAAAGATGCATCCAGAGATGGGTTACGTTCTCACGAGCTTGATGGTGAATCTAGAAAGACAGACAGAGTGTCATCACCAGATTTGAGGAGACAAGATGTAGGGTATGCAGCGGATGCTTACACAAGGAGTGAGAATAATGGATCACCAACAGCAGTACATTCTGTGAGGAAGAATATTCCTTCCTCTACCATGACTGCAAATAGTGGTCCATCTTCTTCCACTGAGGTCAACGATCGTGTGTCGTCTGTACGTAATTCGCCAAGGAATATCTCCGATGATGATACAGGCACAAACAGGGGTCCTGTTCATCGTACTTTACCCGGTAGAAACCTTTTACTATAATTTTTCTTCAGGTTCTTGATTAATTTTAGCAGAACCTTTGTCATTACTAATTGTTTTAGTTGTTATGACAATATACTTGCCCTTTTCCGCTTGCTTTTTATGTAGGCTTGATCAATGAGATCATGAGCAAAGGACGACGAATGACTTATGAGGAACTTTGTAATGCTGTGCTGCCAGTATGTTTGCTGTAACTGTTTTCTGTATACATATTTCCTAGTCTTTGGAGAGAACTAATCTTCTCTCTCTTATTTTCTTTAATTATCTTTTCTTTCCCCCCTTTTTCTTGGCAGCACTGGCCCCACCTGAGGAAGCATAATGGAGAGAGGTATGCATATTCAAGTCATTCACAGGCTGTTCTTGATTGCTTGCGGAACCGACATGAATGGTCTCGGTTGGTTGATCGTGGTCCAAAGGTATTGATGAATTATTGTTGGAAGTTATTTGATGATTTTACCTGCATGTCTCTTTTAGGGATGTGAATGATTCTAAATTGCCGACTGAAGTCTCTGTATAATTCAATTGGGAAACACTGCTGCATGGTACCAACTACTAAACACATTTAATTGGAATTTAACTGTGTTGCATCCTGCTGAAAAGGGGCAAAAAAATAGTTTGACATAATGCAATTGAAGCCTAATCAGCTGACCTGAACTATTCTAAACCCCCCCCCCCCCCCCAAACCAAAAAAAACCAACCCCTCCCCTCTCTCCCCCACTTTGTTTTCTTTTAGATATTTGGGACAACATTGATGAAATCCCAGTTTTTCATTAGATTGAACTGCAGCTAACAATCTTATTGGAACTAAATTCTGTCCTTACCAGACTAGTTCAAGTAGGAAAAGGCGCAAGCTTGATGCTGATGAGTCTGAAGGTAACGAATATGGCAATGGGGGAACTGCAAGGGAGTTAGAAAATAAAGGCCTTGACTCACAAAGAGAAGATTTTCCCAAGGGCAAGCGAAAGGCAAGGAAACGACGGCATCTGGCTCTGCAAGGAAGAGGAATAAAGGATGTCCAAAAGAGACGGAAGGTGGATTTGCCCTCTGAGGATGATGTTAGCCTATTTTCCAATTCGAGCGAGGAGAGCATGTTCAGTGATGATGAGACCCAAGGGGGTGGTGCATGTGCTGCAGGAAGTGAAGCTTCAGCTAGCTCGGATGAGATGGGGACTTCATAGAGGACCAACTATTTTGTAATAAGAATTTCGCTACTTGGAGAGGGGCATCTCTGTTCAACAGTGAGACTGTGAATCTTCAGGATAATCACAATGGTGTAGCAGCAGACTCCAGGCATTTTCTCCTTTTTGTTTTCTTTTTCTGTGTCAATAATTCCTGCACGACCTTTGATTGTATGTTGCCCCATCTTTCATGTGGGTTCAACCTTCAAATGCTGTATGCCTCCAACTCGATTGATGAGTTGGCTTGAATCAATGTTGGATTTGAGACAGCAGATTTGAAGGTTGCTGAGCGCGTGCCAAGTCTGATGTGGAAAATGTAATACTAATAGTGTACATACAAATTGTATGTAATTTTTGCAGCCATAGCCCCTATGTAAGATTATAAATCAAAATAGAGGCATCAGGCATGGATATGAGTGTGTAGAATCTCTGAGATTGAAGGAAAGCAGCCGTGATTGATATACTTGGCATAAAAACATGTGCACGTAGTGTGGCTTCATCAATTCACAAACATTAGTCTTCTTCACAGTTGTGATAGGCTTTGGTCATTTGTTCAGTAGTACGAAACGCTTTTATTCTGTTTCCCAATTGACAATAGCTTCGTATTGCAACTTGTGAATTTGCTCGGTTTTGGCAACAATTCTTTTATTATCATGGACAGGAAGAGCCGAAGAGGAGATCAATGTTCTTCTAAATAAGGCAGCTGGGGAAAGCAATTAGTTTCCTTTAAATAAGGCAGTTAAGGAAAGCGGTTATGGCTCAGTTTGGTATAATTTGTAAATAGAGTTTATTTAAGTAGAATTTTTATTAGTAGAGTTTATAGAAATATAATTTTTATCTATAAAATTTTAATTGTTTGGTTGTTAGTGAAAGCTTTCAATATGAAAGTTTTTTAAGCTTATGTTATGAAAAGAATAAAATAAAATTGTTAAATAAGTTGAGGGTTTTTAAATATTTTAACATTTAAAATATTAATCTTTATTCTTAAAAATTTTAAATTTAAATTTTTACTAATAAAGATAAATAATTTATTTAAACTTTAAAAGTTCTATTAAAAAATAACCTTACAACAACAAAGATGTGTAACTATTGGGTATCATCATCTTTTAATTTATTTATATTTTATGCGAGCAATGCATAATTAGACTTATAGATGATGTATGACGCACATTGGGCATCATCATTATTTTTGTTTTATATTTTATTTTATGTAGACAAATTTCAATTTTTCTAGAAAAATAGAAATAATAAACATTCTTAATAAATTTTCTTATCTAAAATCAACTATAATTAAGTAACTGTAAATAACACGTGAAAGGAAGTAACAATACATTAATATATGGATGATGCATGTAATGCAGGTATGTCACCCAATATGACACGTGTCATCATCAAGTCAATTCCATCATTCAACAAGAAGAAATTTTAATTTTTTTTTTTTCACTTTGGCGTGGTGTGGGCTGGTCCATCGCCCGTTCTTTTTATTAGTTGGAGGATATAAAGGGGCCATGGCTCAAAGTTTAGAAAGGACAAAGACAAAATCGCTGAAAGTAATACGACGGTAAATTAAAATCTCTCTCTCTCTCTCTCTCTCTGTGAGCGTGCGTTTGTGTGTGCATATATATAACTCTATGTATGTTTTTCTTTATAGGTCAGTAGTCTTATTTGTTTTCTTTTCTCAGATCAAATCTACCTCGTTCCCCTCCTTTCCTTCAATCTAGGGCTCTCAAATCTCAAATCAAATTCATTGCGGATTTGATCGTTGATTTGAAAATCGAAATCTTTTTGTTGATTTGAATTGAATGCTGTGTGTTTTTTATTAATTAGGAAGGAGAAAAAGAAAAATCACTTATGACTATTCGTGATTCTTCGGTTCTGATGATGGAGAACGGAGGAAGTTGCTTGCCATGCACGCCAGACGAAGAGAGACAGATCGTTCAAGACTTGAAAAATCAATCCGAGCTTGATTTAAAGGAAGGCAACTTGTACTTTTTGATTTCTACCAGGTACTTTATCTCTCTCCTTCTCCCGCGGTACTCAAATAAAATCTGCATCTATATATCTATGAAAATTTCAGCATTCATCTTTTAAAAATTTATATTCCTACAGGTGGTATAGAAGCTGGGAGAGGTACGTTTGTGGCGATGAGCCTTCGATTGATAATATATCGTTTGATTCTCCACATATGAATGGTGTTTCTTCAAAGAGGGTGGAGAGGCCTGGGCCTATTGATAATTCCGATATAATCCAAAATGGTAATGGTAGTAGTGAAGGCGATGATCTGGAAGTGCGTAGAAATTTGGAAGAAGGGCAGGACTATGTTTTGGTACCTCAGCAAGTCTGGGAAAAGCTTTTTTGTTGGTAATTCTATCTCTTTTAGTTTTTTCCTGCTCTTGTAAAACATTTGGAGACATGTTTTAGGATTCAATTGTATTAGGCAGTGTTTGGCTCGAATTCCTGGTTGGTTGTGGTTATAGTGGGTGGATTAATCTGATTCCTTGCTAGCATAAGGGATGAATTTTATATTAATTTATTATTTCCTATTTACTTGCTGTTTGTGCTCGCGAAGGATGCTTTTTATCCTGTTTCTTTCTGTTTACTATTGTTCTTCATGGTATGTCTGTGATGCATTTTTTTCCCCTTTTTCATTATGTATGTCCAACCAAGTCGCTTGGGTTGTGTTGGGGATGGATTCTCTTTGGAGATTGCCTTCATGATTTTATAAAATATTTGTGGAATCTGGTGGATTAGATGTGTTTCTCTTGGATTTACTATAGAACGCCAAACTATTGCATCCTATAACCATGCTATTGGTTCAACTATTAGTTGTATTTTGGGCTGTCCTTACAGTAGTTTCATGGGTTGTTTCCAAAGGAGTTGTGCTTGCCAAATTTGGTAGAGTACAATTTTTACTTGTCACATTGTTGTAGGCACTAGTTAGAATAATCCTCAGTGAAGATCTTATATTTTTTTCCATCTTAGAAACCATGTTATTATGCTGTATCCTTTAGGTACAAAGGAGGCCCGGCGTTGCCAAGAAAGATGATCTCTGAGGGTATCGTCAATGAGAAGAGAGTGGAGGTTTTTCCGCTGTGCCTCAAGTTGATTGATTCTAGAGACAACAGTCAAAGTGTTATAAGGTTGAGCAAAAAGGTAGTGACTGCTTTTTTTTTTTTGTATCTCTGTCTCAGTATTTCACGTCCTCTTTTTATGTATTTATTTTTTAACTCCTTTATACAATGCTGTGTAAAAAATGCGAGCTTAGCAGTTTGTAGTTACCACAGCAGCAGTAGATAAGAATCTTTTTAACAAATTGATTCATTCAATAGCCTGTGCTGTGCTACATCTTACAGTTGTGACCTTATTCACCTGGAAAGTAATTTGAATTTGTTGGTTATGGAATTTTGGTAGTTAATGGATGGTATCACTTTTAGAATTTTGTCTACTTTCCTTGTCTTTCTTTGCCTGTCCACCTTTAGAATTTTTTTTTTTAAAAAAATTGTTCTTAATAAGTGAACTTAACTCTGTTGTTGGCATTGTCCGAGGTTCTGTGCACTCAAAAGTTTGGGGAAGTATATTTTTTTAACTGGGCTTTTTGTTTCTTATGAGTCAGGTAACTCACTTTCTTCTATAAAGTGTTAAATGGGTTGCATTTCAATATCATTGACTGAATATTTGGTGTCTGATTATATTTTGTTCGTAAGTTTACATTTGAGAATTCCGGAGGGAACTTGGGATCTGTAACAACTGGAAAATGTTTATATTCTGAAGTGAACTCCTTAGTTCATGTCATGCTTTCTACTATATAGACATCTATTGAATAGTGCCCTTTTTAGGGGGTTTATGGTTAATGAAATCCTGTTTCTGAACTTTTTATCCTCCTGTCCAGGCTTCTACACGTCAGCTTTATGAGAAAGTGTGTAAATTAAGAGGAATAGAGAAAGAAAAGGTGTGTCTGCTATTTGCTTTTTGAGGATTTTTATAATTTTTTTCGTACACTAAAAAGTTTGTTCGTTAATTGCTTTTAATATATATGTTAAGGCTCGCATTTGGGACTACTTCAACAAGCAGCGGTCAACGTCACCATTGGATGTTTCAGACCAAACTCTGGATGATGCAATGTTGCAGATGGACCAAGATGTGAGTGTCCTGTCTGTCCATCATTTGAGCAATTATTTACGTGTAGGATTACCTAGCAGAAAAGGAAAAAGAAACTGAATGAGGAAAATTCTGCAGTTACTTGGTAGATGTATTTGTCTGTGCTGGCAACTTCCTGTTGCTCTGTCTTTTACTGATAAGCTTATTTGAATATTGTTACATGTTACACATCCTTGTGATTTACCTGTGGAATGTCTATTATATGTATTTACCCATGTCCGAGAAAAAGCATCATTTTAAATGTGTGAATTGGCCTTAATTTTATCTATGTGGTTAATGAATATTTTTCATTGCAGATTCTTCTGGAGGTTCAAGTTGATAATGGCATCAGCATGGATTCAACTGGAAATGATTTAGCTTTGGTACCTATAGAACCGTCGAGGTCATCCCTGACAATTGCCGGGGGTCCTGCCTTGTCAAATGGTCACACCACTAGTTACAGATTTAATCAGTATCCGGTTAGTTCTTTTGGCTCAACGTTCATGGACATGGATGATGGATATGATTCCTATAACACTGCTAAGAAAGGAGAGAAGGGGGGTTTGGCAGGGTTGCAGAATCTGGGGAATACTTGTTTTATGAATAGTGCTCTCCAATGTTTAGTCCATACCCCTCATCTGGCTCAGTATTTCTTAGGAGATTACAGTGATGAGATCAACACTGAAAATCCTCTGGGAATGCATGTATGTGGTTGTTATATTTGTTACTCTCTTTTGTCTTCTCCATTTGAATTTATAAATGTATTATTTTGAGCAGGATAATAGCTTAGCTTCTCAACCATTTTATATAGTATCTGAATTTGTTGTTACCATACAGGGTGAGCTTGCTCTTGCTTTTGGTGACTTGCTGAGGAAATTGTGGTCCTCTGGGCGAACTGCAGTCGCACCACGTGCCTTTAAGGGAAAACTTGCTAGATTTGCTCCCCAATTTAGTGGTTATAACCAGCATGATTCTCAGGTTCCCATTTTGATGTGTTACTTTTAATATAGTAGATTCATATATTTTATTTCTGCTGATGAATGATGAAATCTGTTCTATACAGGAACTTCTTGCCTTCTTGCTGGATGGACTGCATGAAGATTTGAATCGTGTCAAACAAAAGCCTTATATTGAAATGAAGGATTCAGGCGGTCGTCCAGATGAGGAAGTTGCTAATGAATGTTGGAAAAATCACAAGGCCAGGAATGATTCGTTGATTGTGGATGTTTTCCAAGTGAGTCATTTCTCTTAGTATGCTTGTGCCTTTTGTTTATTGAAAGTTCGGCATAATATGCTTGCAGCATGTTTGCACAATTTTATCTAGAAAATAATCTAAGGCCTATTTGGTATTTGAGGTGCTAAGTTTTTTTTTGGGGGGGGGGGTGTTATAAAATAAAAGTTGATAGTGTCGGGTAAATATGACTTTCAAATAATAAGTTTGACAAAAATGGTAAGGATATTATAGGTTTGTTTTACATGTGTGGAATAAAATTAACTTAGCTTCCAAACCATAACAAGTGCTTACCATACATTTTAGAGCATCTGAATAATTAAAAAAAAAAAAATTGTTGCCGTAATCACTTTCAAGTTTCTCGTTGTACAGACAATACCAATTGACAGCAGCTAAGCATTGTTTTTACCATTTAGTTATTCTCACATACAACTTAACCACATTGGGATTCTTCCAAAAGATTCCAGCCTAAATTGGATTTACAAAAATTCTTTATTGAATATATCCTGGACCCTTTCCAAAATATCAATTGAGGAATAATGATTCTTTGTCAATGATTGGACAAGGTAGAAATTGCATGATTTTGGGTGTGATTAATTATTTTTGGTCATGCATGATTTTGCATGGTTTATCTAATGCTTATTTGCCTGATGTATATGTATGTTGGTGGATAACATGCTCAGGGTCAATATAAGTCTACACTGGTTTGTCCAGTTTGTAGCAAAGTTTCAATTACTTTTGACCCTTTCATGTACCTGACTTTGCCACTGCCTTCAACTGTCACTCGAACCATGACGGTAACTGTGTTTTATGCCAATGGAAGTGGTCTTCCAATGCCCTTCACTGTGACACTGATGAAACATGGCTGTTGTAAAGATCTCATCCTGGCATTGAGTACTGCATGCTGCTTAAAGATTGATGAAGGCCTTCTGCTAGCAGAGGTGATGATTGTGATTTCTTTCTCTTTTTCTTGTTTTGCTCTTAACTATTTCAGTTATATTTTAGCTTCAGCGACTGAATTCCTTGAGTTTTTTCTATCAGGTCTATAATCATCAGATTTTTAGATTTTTTGAAAACCCTACAGAACTGATAAGTTCAATAAAAGATGATGAGCATATTGTTGCCTACCGATTTGACAGAAAACAGGGGGGGAAAATAAAGCTAGAAATTGTAAATCGATGGCAAGAGAAGTAAGCTTTCGTTGTGAAACTTTCCTGTCAAGTTGTGATCATTTAGTTGTAGTCTGGATGTGATGAATTAAACTGTTTATTTCATTCTTTCTTTTGGTGATGAAAGCTTTTGGGATTTTTCAGATCTGCATCAGATTATCTGAAGGGGAGTGAAAGGAAGCTTTTTGGAGCACCTCTGGTAACTTATTTGGAAGAAGAGCATTTAAGTGGAGCTGATATTGATATAGCTGTTTCTAAATTGCTCTCACCTTTGAGAAGAACTTATTCTTCTGCTAAAGCTCATGGAGGCAAGGAAAATGGCTTTCTTCCAGAAGTTATTGATGAACTATCTAACAGCCATAATGAGTCAGTGGAGACTGCAGAACTAGAGGATTTGTGCAGCAGGGAGTTATCCTTCCAGCTTTCATTAACTGATGAAAGGATTAGTAGCTGCAAGCCTATTCAGAAGGATTCTATTTTAAAACCTGGAAAACATATAAAAGTTCTGCTGGATTGGACTGATGAAGTACACGAATTATATGATCCTAGCTACATAAAGGATCTACCAGTAGTTCACAAGACAGGGTTCACTGTGAAGAAAACCCGTCAAGAAGCAATCTCCTTATTTTCATGCCTGGATGCCTTTTTGACTGAAGAACCTCTAGGGCCTGATGATATGTGGTATGGGACTTTTGGTTTCTTCAAATGGATGGTTAGTTCACTTCTTATTGTGTTGCATAACATATTTAGAAACATTCATGCTTTGATTTCTTTATGCAGGTATTGCCCCCAGTGCAAGGAACATAGGCAAGCCACCAAGAAGCTAGACTTGTGGATGTTGCCTGATGTTCTTGTCTTTCACTTGAAACGTTTCTCATACAGCAGATACCTAAAGAACAAACTGGACACTTTTGTGAATTTTCCTATTCTCAATCTTGACTTGAGTAAATACATGAAAAGCAAGGATGGGGAATCTTATGTGTATGACCTGTTTGCCATCAGCAACCATTATGGAGGTTTAGGTGGTGGGCACTACACTGCCTATGCCAAGGTAAATGCAGAGTCCTGGCTCGTTTCAGTATGCACTTTGTCTTCCTTCAGTAGTATCTTTCATATTGCTCTAGTATTTAGTTTTTCATCAATTTTATGTTCGCAAAAGTACTTGGCACTTCAATTGGTTATTGTATTTCTGTTGTACATAATCTTTCAAATTGGCTTGTCATACCTGGTTTTCAATTAGATTAATCATTTATACACTGGTTTAGGTCGAGATCTGATACATCTTTTACTTTGCCATTTGTGCAGTTAATTGATGAGAATAGATGGTACCATTTTGACGATAGTCATGTTTCTCCAGTTAGTGAGGGAGATATTAAGACTTCGGCTGCTTATGTGTTATTTTATCGGAGAGTTAAAAGTAAAACAAAGGCGGAAATGGCAGAGACGTCCCAGGGTCGTAGTTAAGGCATAGTCTGCTGAATTTTATTATTTTGCTATTTAAAGGTTAAGCTGGGTGGGTTTATGCCTTTCATTATTCAAGTGAATTATACCAATTATCAAATGCTCGATTCCAAGCAAGCCTAACAAACCTACAGGCTAGAGACAAGGGGATCACCGAGATTGGCATGGTCATCTTTTAATTACAACATGAGAAACTATCATGGCAGGTAGATAAAGGAGATTGGTTCGTTTATTTTATTAACATTTTTTTGAAAGAGAAATTTTTGGCCCAAGTTAGAGGTTGCCGGATGTAGACTGTAGTCATGGTTATGCTCATATGCCTTATAGCAAAGATGTTTCCATCTTCACGCCAAGTCCGCCAGAAGTTCGGGTTGAAGAGTTGGTACTTATTATCAATGGCTGGCTAACAACTATGTTAATTTGGCGTAAGATGTGACATGATTATAGCTGTTATGCCGTGCTTTGTAGATTAATAGATATAGAACGGTGGAAAGCAAAAGCGACGGCAACACGTTTGTTATTTGGTAGTTCTTTTCTAGAGAAGGCATCAGAATCTTTTTTATGATGTTGCTGTTACTGCAGATGTTACAGATGTAGACGGTGCAAGCAATTCATTCTAATACGATGTATGTTTTTTACTTTTATTTCATTGTTATTTTGAATTTGAATGGAAGTTTATGTTTTTGACTTCAAATCAAAGAACACACTTCTGCAACAATCGGGAATAGATAAATTTCATGGGTCTCTCACCCAATACACGCCGTTCACAATAATGACACAGAATGAAAGATACAACAACAAGAGTGGGTGAATAATTAAATTTCCTCTAAATTTATATCTAAAAACTAACAATATCGGTCCATCTCCGATCTACTATCTACCGTTGACTCAAGATCAAACTTTAACATATTGCACGATCTAAGTTATTGAAACATACACCCCTGCAAAAGTGAAGCAGTTGTGGGTCAGTGGCAACTAGAAAGAGCAAAAGTAACACAGATTTAAGTATCAAACGCTCTACCAACTAACAAGCCCCACATCCTGAAAAAAGAGATGACTGATGATCAAGGTATTTGACAATCAGAACCCACTTGCATTAGATCAAGTGTAGGTAGTTCATTGGGAATATATTTATATGTTGGGGATGCTACTTTATCGACGAGAGGATGATGATTTCCCGTAAACATTTAGAGTTTTTTTTGGGAAAAGCCATAAACATTTGAGTTGCGTAAAGGCAAAGAGGCACGGAATTTCACCTTTCCCCAACCCCAAAGCTGTCTCTTATTGTTTCACGTACTTTTAACGGCTGATTTTGATTATGATGCCTAACGTTGAATACCGATTCCAAATTTTCTACAATCCCTAGCTACAGAAGCAAACTGATTAAAAAGAACACCAGCACGAGCATCACGGACCCAACAAACTCATATCTTCCCTGCAATACAATCAACCCCAATATTAGAATTGGAAAGTAGAAACTAGAAACTTCAAACATAATCTAGTGCCCCCACCCCCAGTATATAATAAATGGTAACATATGCATGCATGTGTATAGCAAAATAGCCAGTGCCGAACATCATAAAAATCAAACTGTTAAGAGCGTCAAATCAATAATATCGATCGGTACAATAAAAATTAAGGAGTAATCAATTATTATTTTTTAAAAAAAAGACAAATTAACAGTGTATCTAATCTAACATGCAGGCCACCTCATCAGACATCATCAGTCATTACTACTCATTTCAAGAGGGAAAAAAAAAAACACTCTACCTTAGTCGCAGAAGAGATGGACAAATAGCCAGTGGAACCGGAACCAGAATCGGGATCGTTACCAGAGGAAGTATCCGGCAGGGAGGGGGGAGTGGGGGAAGCGACAGTGGTGTTGGCGGCGGTCACCGAACTAATCCCAAGTGAATAAGCCGGGGATCCATCCGGCTTAAACAGCCCATAATTTCTCTCAGAAGTAGGTCCAGGCTTCAGATTTTCATTAAACAAAGCAAACACATAAATGTTCAAATCACAGTTCGGTCTCATGGGAGTCCCTTTCTTTGACGAAATCAACTTGATCAAATTTCCATTATACTTCTTTGCATTTTCAGGAGTAGCCCCAGCTTCATCCTCATCTCCCTTTGATGGCCAACCAGTCTCCGAAATGTCCAGTAATAGCTTCTTGTAACCTAAAGAAGCAAGTGCTGCGTAGACGGCATCAATTTGAGCAAACAACATGTTGTCATAATGAAGATTTGAAGCTGGGTCAACAATCCCTTGGTTTGGCTGAAACAATACAAAATCTAGAGACACCTGCTTTGGACTACCCTTGTAAGCAAAATAAGGGTAAGCATTAATCAAAAATGGAGAGGCAGTTTTGACATGAAAGTCCAAGATGGGTGTTATACAATCCACCAGATCTTTACGGAAAGCTCCAGCTGAAGGCGGGTATGAGTTTCCAAGAACACCTAGAGAATGAGCTGTAGTGACACTAACTTGTTTGTCAAGTCCGAGATTCACTAATGCTGTGTGAACACTTTCCATTGCAGGAAGTAAGCAGCCACTGAGTGAGCTGTCATTAAAGGTTAAAACTTCATTGCCGACAGTGATGCAAGTGATTTTGGTGGCTGGTAAGTAAGCTTGTACGTTGGATTTGATCCAAGTTTTAGCAGAATCTGGGTCTCTCATTTTGGCTAAGTACTCATTTCCTAGACTTACCGTGAATTCAACACCAGTGTTTGCAAATGCTTTGAGAACTTTTGGATCTGCATCATAGAGCTTCACTCTGGTGGCACCAATTGATTTCACTAGAGGTATTACATTTTCTGGAGTTGGTAAATTGTTTGCAATTTGGCCATAGTTGATCCCAATTGAAGTTACAATCTTTACATGAAACAATAATCCTACACAAAAATAAGTAAATAACCATTCATTCATTCACTAGTCCAAACAAAATGTTTTTTTTTCCCCAAAATGACGGATCTTTACAATGAAGACAATGAGAATAATAATAGATAAAAGAAGTAGAGAAGGGGTACCTGAAATGAAAAGAATGAGCAATCTACTTAACTCCATGACCATGAAAGACGGATCCAATCTAAAGTTGTGTGAAACTGAGACACCACAAAGTGAAGACTAGCTAAAGGCCTAATAGATAGATTTGATTGAATGCCCTAAATCGAAATGGGTATTCAATTTCCGCAAGTAAAGCTTGGACAACTGTGCTTTAACGTGAGTTCACTTTTCACCACTTGACAAGATCGGACACGCAATGGTGAAAGCAACGAGTTTGAGAAAGATAGTTCTGGCTCCAGTGAAGTAGCATGGCAGTGGGTTGGCTTAATCCTTCACTTACTTTTCTTGGGGTAGAGCGCGCACTCCGGCGCACAATAGCGCGCACTCCGGCGCACAATAGCGCGCACTCCGGCGCACAATAGCGCGCACTCCGGCGCACAATAGCGCGCACTCCGGCGCACAATAGCGCGCACTCCGGCGCACAATAGCGCGGGGTGGATAGTGTTAGTGTGTAATTATAGGATATTAACGGTGGCCTACCAAGTGGGCTGTGATTTTAACTAATTAAAATCCCTCTGTTTCTTCATCAATTCAATTCAATGAATTGGTAATTCGTTTGTGACTTTGATCGATCCTGATCGGCCCAGTGAAGATCGTTTGATTTGCCTTGTGGGTCCCGCAGATTTCTGCTCCGACAAGCTTCACATGGTCACCAATTCCCATAGGCGCCTAGACAGAAACCTTTTTCCTTTATACTGTAATTGATATATATATATATATATTTTGTTTTTGTTTATTTGTCATTCACTTATTCTGTTGCGGTCCTTTGCGAGAAAAGCGACAAAGGAGCAGAACAAGGGGTACCTAATCTACGTGGCAGTCATGAGATACTTTGCTTTCGGTGATGCCTAATCTATGCGATCTCAGCCGTCACTTTTTGAGTGACTAAAAAGCACATGAGATGAGATAAGATAGATGCTACTTCCACTTCCACACTCATCGTTTTACTACGACAAACTGTTTGTCAGTGACGCAATTCCCCCGAGGGCTGCGGTCATGATATGAGCAAGAACAACAAATATTTTCATGAACCAACTTACCGATGGGTTTTGCCAAGTAAAAACTTTTGACATTATAGTGGGTCTCGCACGTTTTCTATGGGCTGTAAGTTAACTAATCTTCTACATGCGCAAGAAAATGATGTTGAGTTGGGATATCGTATAAAATTATTATTAAGCTTGACGACCGCAGACATCTTTTGCGTAATTTGAAAATAACAATAATAAAAGCACATCATGATGTGTTTGTTGCCAAATATATATACTGGCCTCTGGGAACTGTCCAATTATATTATAACAAGTATAAAGAAAACGATGGGCTGCTTCAGTTTGAAAATGCTAATAGGTTGTTCAAATCTTATAATCAACACACTAATTAATGCAACTTTCCAGCTGGTGATTAATGTTTTGCCTCGTACGAGCGCCGCATCAATTAGTGTAACTGGTTCTTTAGGTTTTCCCAAGCAAATGGAATGCAAAATATAAGGAAAAAGTAACCAGATGCGCACCATAAAGGATCAAAACTGGGCTTCATTTACCCTTCTATTGTTTTTCTCAACAAACATCATTTATTTATTTATTTTTCCACAAACTAATACTGAGAAACTGCGCATATGCAGCAAGCAGTAACATCCGTTAATTCTTATCATATTTCCACAAGCACCAGCTAACATCCAGTTGAAGTTGATTGCTCAATAGCTCTCCTAGTTTTCCCCTGGGACTGCCAATGCAATAGCAGTTGTGGATCTAAGCCGCATGAAGCCCCCAAAAAAAAAGTCCATCAGCATACTTTACAGATTGTCAGAACTCTTAAAACTGACAATGTCATGATATATTGGATCGGGTTTGCTTAGGGGGTGGCTAGATTCTCCCTTGCAAGAGGAGCAATCTCATCTCCTTCAATACCAGGCTCACAGCCGGCAACCTCGATACTCAACAGCATCTTTTCCCAAAGTCTAGCTGGTTCCTGTATCAAACACCAACACGTGTACATTTGCATTTTAATGCAATAAACAAAAACGAGCTTAATGTTGTGTACTTAAGTGACATACTAACCTTCCATGAAAGATCTAGGGCCATGCAATTCTGGATCATTTCTTTTAAGGCAGGGGTACCATAAGTTGCGACAGCTCTATTGACATGCTTTGCTATTGCCGCAACATCAGCTAGATCAACCCTGTCACACTGAAAATATTCCACAAGGACAAGAAAATCCATCATACTTAGATTCCTATAATTGAAGACCAAAATTAATAAATAAATAGAACACAACTAATGGGGCAATGTGAATGTGACTGTCAAATAATTTACTTCAACATGGAAGGATCCCATTTGGAATCCTGTGATTCCTTCTTTGACAGTGTCGAAAAGTCCCCCGGTGGAAGCAACAATAGGCACCTGTTTTGTTGAAGAATTAATTAATGGATAAAGGCAATGAGTAGTGATGTGAAATTGAAAGCAAAGAGGGATCTGAAATTTGAAGCCTAACTCTTACAGTTCCATATCGCATGGCATGCAACTGAATGAGGCCACATGGCTCAAATCGGCTAGGGACCAACATAAAATCAGCTCCGGCGATGATCTTATGTGCCAAAGGGGTACTAAACTTTGTTATTCCTCTAGCCTTTTCAGGGAATATGATCTCTAGCTGTTCAATTTGTTGCTCCATGGGCTTTTTGCCAGTTCCCTGAGAAATGAACAACAGACACCTCAACCTTGCTATGTGCTGCAACAGTAACGAAATGAGCAAATGATTATTATTTTTTATGTCCAACACTCACCAGGACTACTATCTGAACATTCCCCCCCATAAATTTTGGAATAGCTTGTGCCAGAATATCAGAACCCTTTTGCTCTTCTAGTCTACCAATGAACCCAATCAGAGGGATATTCCTATCAACAGGCAAGCCAAGTTGTGATTGTAATGCTTCCTTCACGAGAGGCTTTGCATTCATAACCTGTACATGACCATTGCAGCAATGAACATCCTTGCTAGCACTCGTATTTTTGGGAACTTCTAAAGGCATGCACTTACAGTTGTAGCATCATAGTTGACATTGATGTATCGATCTGTTGAGGGGTTCCATTCTTGAACATCCATACCATTCACAATGCCACTGATACCGGTTTTGCGGATGATACTATCCAACTCAACACCTTTTTCTTCCCCAGAAATAAGTTCCTTTGCATAGTGAGGGCTCACAGTTAAAACCCTGTCAGATTCCAATATTCCAGCCTTCATCCAATTGGTCTTCCTTCCCTTCACAGGCTTGTCATACCTGGGCCGACAAAGCCTCTTCAGTACATGATGAAAATGATAATTAATTAACTTATGAACTAAAATGCTCCAGAGCTCAAAAGCTTATACCCATCAATAAAATCAAAAGCCCCCCTGAAATCATCTGGCAAATTGAGAAGTGAGAAGTCTGCGAAGGGAAATCTGCCTTGATAGGCTATGTTGTGGATGCAAAAGGCAACCTGCTTCCATTTATCAAACACAATTTTGAACCCAAGCAATGACTTTTAACAAAAAAACTTTATATGCTCAACTACAAACCAAGGAGACCTTACCTTTGCATTCTTGTAAATTCCGTTTGATTGGTACATGAATTTCAAGTAGCATGGAAGCAGAGCAGTGTGCCAATCATTGCCAATAAAAAGAACATCTTCCCCTGCCGCAGTGTACAACAAAAAATATAACCCAATGAAATTGCTTCCTCCAAAAAAAAAAAAATATTCAAGATTCAAGATTTTTAGGAGGGTCCATACCATATGGTCCTGAGAAATACTTATTATTGTTCAAATTCAGAATCCTAGGTGCCTCCAAAGCAGCCTGGCATAGTAAGCTGAATCGAAGTTGGTTGTCCTCGTAATCAAGTCCTGCCTTAGGGCCGTAGATTTTGGATCCTGTCTTTCCCCAGACCTTTGTTTTCAGAGAAACAATATTCAGGGCTACTGGCAAGTTCAGTGATGAAAAAACTCAACAATTCCAGATGAGCAGCAACATATCAAACCTTCTCAAGGAATACTGGGTGATCAACAAAGACACGATCGACTCCCCGTTTGTAGCAGTGGAAGAATCGAACAGTTTCAATGCTATCTCCAACTTTAACCTACATTCAAGAATTGACAAAAACATTTTAGCATCAACAATTGGATAGAAAACTACCTAAGAGATTGAGAGATTACCTCAGCTAACACACTAGTGTCCCATGCATCTTTGTACTGGTCATATCGCGGAGCCACACTCATTACCCGGTGCCCTCTAGCCTAAAGAACAATTTAGCATTAAGATCAGCTAAATGCATGATCAGGGGTAACTCGCACTGCAAGGCAAATCATGAAATTACTACTTACGGCCAATGCAGGTGGAAGTCCTCCAAGTACATCGCCAAGGCCACCAGTTTTGCTCCATGGAGCAACCTCAGCTCCCACAAACACCAAGTTCATCCCTTGCTGGCATATAATTTTCTTTGAGGGCACGTTGTTAGGAGTTTGTTGCTCATTTTTGGTAGTTTTCGTAACTACTGCTTTTGTGTAGGACTTCATTTGAAGCCTATCTATCGTGTTCAGTGATCTTAATCCACTGTGAGTCATTGATCGACTGCTCAAGCCAATCTGTGAAAAATTCGATTTGATCACTGATCCTGAAGCCAGCTGGGAACTTCCTCCAATGAATTGTGGGGCAGTCATGGTTGCCATTTGTACTAACTTTGATCTGCAACAAAAGCCATTAGAGTGAAACGTAAATCAAATAGTTAAAGCGTCATCTCTGAATGAAAGAGAAATGTAATATCAAATTGCCGACCAGTGAAAATTGGAAAGTTCAGATAGAGGGCAGAGGGCCAAAGGAGTAGCAAGAATATAATTGAGTAGTAGCACTAGAAGTAATAATAGCAAATTAGATAATGAATAATTGTAGATAATCACAAGCAACAGAAAGTATCAAATTTGAAAGATCTTTTTCAGTGAAATCGTCGAATGATATCATGGTAACGGATTGAGAAAATCTTGGAAATGCAGTTGATAATATCATCACCGTTGCTTACTATACAGTAGTAGCTCTTTTCATCTTTACTTAATTAATGCTACATGCTGAGACTTGGAGCGTGTTTGATGTCTTCAGTTAATGCCACGCGGCGGCAGTTGGAAATGGGAATATGCCAATCGGGAACTGATAACTGATGAATAAACGCAAAACTCAAGATTGACTTGTCTTATCCGGATGTCCCTTTCGTTGATTTGAAACCAAAATAAATCAACCTGTGTTATATTATAATCGACTTGTTAGGGTAAATATTTTCCGTCACATATTCGGCTTTTACCCTGCTGATGTAATTATCAACTCTTCAAATACAGATAACTGCAAGCTCGAGTACTTCATTTCATTAATGGTTAACAGTATGATAACTCTTGGTAGTATCATGGATTGTGCAAGAAAAAGAATTGAGTTGGAAGTGCGCCCGTGATTCACAAGCAGAGGCACCTCTAATTGTATTTGTATCATCAAAACCAAATCTTTGAAATTTCCTTTTACGGCTGCCAGCCGCTTGCATTTTATTAAACGGGCTCCCGTGAAATTGGAAGAAAGCTGCAGGTTGAGAATTTGATGCATAGGAGGCTCGTGGCCTCATGCAAGTTGCTTTTCAGAAGACCGAAGATGATCGGAAAGGTTTTGAAGTCGAGGCCACCGTGTGCTTTTGCCATTCAATCAAACAGCTAATATCTCCGTAAAAAAAATTAAATTAACAGAATACGCATGTGCAAGAAATAAATTAATAAATATTAGGGTGACGCAGGAGGCAAGGGGCAAAAGAAGAGAAGTACATTGAAGACAAAAATAATGAATTCGTTTACATCCAGGCTCCAGCATTTCCAGCTCCATTTTAATTAAACCAAAAGCAACATCCTACTTAATTTAAATCTCTATCTGTGAGCAGTAACCAACGTCTCTATGAACCTCAGACCGTCAAATCTTGGCGCGAATTTATCCTTTTCTGACGGTGTCATTTTATTCCAACCCCCCTTTTTCCCACTTCCAGTTGAACAATTTCCCTGTTTTTTCTTTTTTTTTTTAAAAAAAAAAACAACTTCTCAGTGTTCAAGCATAAAGCAGAGATTTTTTTTCTTTAAAAAGAAGAAAAGAAAAGAAAACTGATATTTGAAAGACAGATAAATAAAAATTCAATATTGCAAAAATGTTTCTGACTCTAATTGGGAGGATAATGAGATATTTTATAAAATTAAAAAAAGAAAAAGAAAAACAAGTACCTGGTTAAAAGCAACATCTTTAGGAGGTGAAGAGGATGTAAGAGCCACGGTGGAGGCGGCGAGCACGTAAGCGACTAAAGGACCCGATACCTTCATTTTTTTTTCTTTTGCAAGACGTCGTCGATGGAGCTGGAAAAAAAAAAAAAGAGATTGCGGGAGACGAAATCCGACGAAACACGCCGGATCTCGGACTTCTTCTAATTTTTCCCGTTCCTCTCTTCTCTTTCCTTTGTTTCGAAGTTAAATTCTCCCCGTGTCTTGCTACTTTTTATACGTCGCTTGCTTTCCTACAATTTCGGCATCTCTGTTTCTGTCTTGGAACCAATCACAAACTGCCACGTTGGCGATGAACACTCTGGGCCTTTCTGGGAGCCCAGTGTTTGAGTAGGATTTGGTTGGGGCCAGGGGATGACCAAAATCCTCCAGGCTCGAGATTACACGTCTGCTTGCAGGATTGTGGGTTAAATAAAATTGCTTTTTAACAAAAAGCTTTTTTAGTTTTGAATTAATTAACCGGGGACTGGGGGGAGTGCTGCAGGTGGTCAATGTGGGGTGGGGGCATATTTGGTCCGTTTTGCCTAAGCTCGATGCCGTTAGTTCTGAGATTTGTTGAGTCACGGCCATGTTTACGCTTCTCGATGTAGTTTTTTTTATTTAAATTTTTTTTTTAACGTTTTGCTTTGAGTTACGAGCAGCCGACTGGAATGATATTCATCAATTTGTACCAATCTGTCAAGCATTCCAACAAATAGCAGTTGGGCTCTGAGCCCTCAACATTGGGAGGCGAGTTCAAGTTCACTTCGTTTAGGGATAACTTTTCATATTTGTATGTATGTATGTATATAAATGTTAAGGAAGTGAAAAATTCCTCTTAGGCTTATTTTTCAGAAGAACAGTAATGGTCCTGCATTTTACTATATTATGGACTAATACGATTTATTTTATTTTATTTTATTGAAATTATACAAAACTTTGTTACTAAGCCTAAAGGAAAATTTCTAAGAGCTACTCTGAGTCTCCGACTCAATCCTGACATAATTATAACATTTTAATAATTATTTTATTCAAAACTATCACGTGGCACTATCTAATTAGTTCACTTACAATTTCATTCACGAAATAACATATGACTTCAGGTGTTAGGTTATTTATTTTATTAATTTGGATGCGGTGTGCAATAAGAGGGACCACTACTCCCTTCCCATAATCAAGTGGGCTGGGATAACATTGTCTTTGTTTGATTTTAAATTTTTTTCTTTTAATTTAATACGTAAATATCATCAATTGAAAGGTTAAGATTAATTTATTTTTTAGTCCTGGAAAGTTCTTTTTGACTGGATGAAGGAAAGGGATACCGACAGACATATATTGGATTGGCCATTGGGGGCGTGGTATTGACCATCCTAAAATTTTTATTTATTTTTTCTCCAAGGACAAGTTCGATTAATCTTAACCTTTTAGTTTATTAAAATAATTGTTAAAGGACCGTTCCCACTACGTGGGCTCAGTCGCAAGTTGGCTATGAATTGACGGATGGAAAGGATTTTGAATGCCGCATTCTGGGCGCTGACAACGCGTATGGGAGGAATTCGGCGGACCGGCTTTGATTTGATAATGACGTTTATTTAGAGAGAAAGGGAAAAAATTTGAGAAATAATATAATATTAAAAGGAGGGTCAAATTACATATAATAGACCATTACTAAAAGATTTTGAAAATTTTATTTTTTAAATATTTATTTATTATTTAAAAAATAAGTAATACTTATTGTTATTTTTTCTTTAATTAAAAATAATAAAATATTAATAAAATAGAAAAAAACTCATTCAGTAATATTATATTTAAAAAATTCTAAATAAAATATTTTTAAAAATGTTTAATATTATTGAAACTCTTTAAATAATTAATAAAATTTTATTTGTAAAGCCTTCAAGTAATGCTATGGGACTAGAAATGAAGAGGAGAATCCCATAAACCATGACTTTACTCGCAATTCACAAAGTCTTAATGGGAATGAGATCGAACAAAAATTGAGAGAAAAAAAAAACAAAATTAGAAATGGGAAGCCAGCCAAATTTTTAGATATTATTATAATATTATTACATAATTTCCCAACTCTTCTTCCGCACGGATTAGGATTAGGATTTAAGGAGACTACATACTTGTCTTGCCTTTGCCTCTTGCCTTCTCCCTCTTTCTCTTCAGTAGTGCCTATAAATATAATGCTCTAGCCTCATATATAGCTAGGCTTCTCTGTTTTATGAAAAAACTGAAAAAGAAAAAGAAAAAAAAGAAATTGCTCTAGCGTAGCTCTTTCTGGTTTATTGGGAAAGAATCGATAAATCACCTTAGCAAAAAGTGGTCTGTCTAGCTCTAGCCTTATTACAGCCATGAATTCTATGTTCAGTGCGTTCTCTGCAGATATGTTGGGGCAGAAAGTGAGGGCTTTTTTTGTTTCTGCGGCCAGGGAGGGTAACATTAACATGCAGGATTCGACGGAGCTGCTGATGATGACATATGATGGTACTTGTACCATGAAGAAGAAGCAAGATGAGGAGGCCCAGGCTCAGTCATCACCATCATCGAAGAATATGAATATGACGCCCAGGTTTGCATTGGAATTGGATGGACTCAACTGCTTTGAAACCCTCGTGTCTTTTTAGCTTAAAAGCAAGAAGGTATAAATAGATGGTGTTCTGATGAGAGTCGTCGCATGCTCTCTCTCTCTCTCTCCCCCCCGTATACTCAACTCGTTCGTTCTTTCTTGGCTTGGTGGCGGTCAATTGAGTTGATTCCATATATTGTAACATCCTAGGCGAATCTCACATCGGCAAAGCACGGGAGAGATGCTGGGTTTATAAGGGGCGATCTACATCTTAATTGGCAAGACGCGTTTTGGGGTGTATGGGCACCCCAAAAACAAACCTGTGCGGGCCTTGTTAAAGCCCAAAGCGAACAATATCTTGCCAGGTCTGGGTTGGGTCATGACATTATGGTATCAGAGCGGCTCCGCGTGTCCTCTTGGGCGATGGTGGGGCAAACCTCAGCGAGGACGCTGAGTCCCCAAGGGGGGGTGTATGTAACACCCTAGGCGAATCCCACATCGACAAAGCACGGGAAAGATGCTGGGTTTATAAGGGGTGATCCACCTTAATTGGCAAGACGCGTTTTGGGGTGTATGGGCACCCCAAGAACAAATCCGTGCGGGTTTTGTTAAGGCCCAAAGCGGATAATATCTTGCCAGGTCTGGGTTGAGTCATGACATATATACTAATTAATATAGCTTAAAGATTTTTTTCTTTTAACTTTTATCACAATCTCTCATTCATGCATCTTTGATTACTGATGCTCTAGTTACTGATTTTCGTATTCTCTTAATTGTTGTGTGTTATTGTGGCATGTCAGCTGACTTAGCAAGATCAGTTATATTACTGAGAGTTTGTTAAAGCATGTTCCTTTGCTTAACAAATATACAGCTCGTACATATATTGTATATCTAGGATGTTCGAGATCCCAGTGTATATATATATATATATAATATGATTGGATTCAATTCATTCATAGCATCAGTTTAATTCTGTCTTTATTTTTCTTCATTTTCTTCGCTCTTCTTGGTCACCAAACAAACACCCAAGTTTAACTTATGACGCCAAAGCCATTTCTTTTTAATTTTGTTTAAGCCTATTATAAATTCACAAAAAAAAGCCCAGTGGGTAGAAAAAAAAATCATATCCGCCTTTAAAATGAAAAGCGATGTAATGTACGGTACTCCATTAAAACAGAAAACTAAAAGCAGATAAATTAATAAATTGAAGAAGGCGTTAAAACCTCGACTTCCACTCATACTCGCAAGTAAACTGCTCCATCTCCCCATTGCCGCAGCAGCAGGATTTAGCAGATTTGGGCTTAAATTTTAAAGACCCAAATTAGGGAAACCATAGAGAGACTTAAGCCCAGACCATATAAACAAGTGGCGGTAACATTTCTGCCCTGCCCTGCTGTGGTCAGGTCAGTTGCGGGCCAAGCGACCTTATTTGTACATAAAATAAATTTATTTTATTTTGTGGTTATGTACAAATGCTTTCATTCTATTTTAATTTGTATGGAAATAGCATTACTCTTAAATTAAAAAGAAAAAAGAAGAAAAAAAAGCCAAAAAGGCGGTCATTTTTTTCATTACTGAATTTTCTTGATATCTCCGCCCGCATTATAATAGTCTCATAATTCTCCCACTCTTCAGCTGCAACGGCCAATTTTGTTTCATACACAAATCCAAAAGGTATTCAACATTGTCATGGAGCAGGTTCATTAAGTGACGTCCTTCGGTCGCCCCCAGCTCTACTAATTTCCGCGAATCAACCCACAAACTTCATTTCAATCCTCTCACCGAGTCTCCTTCAACTCTCATCAAACTTCGCCGATCCTGCATCATTGCCGTCTCTGATGTCAAACAAAAGCAGCAGTCCAAATCCACTCCCTCTGTTGCCAGTCTGGTACTGGTAAAGAGTACTCTCACTAAACATAATCTTTACGATTAAATCTATTAGTTAGTTACTGGTATAAAGAATTCAACTTCAAATTCTCCTTTGCATATGCGTGTGTGTATTTACTTACTTATTTTCTGTTTAATGTGAATGTTTTGCCTACTACTTTTGTCAGTTGATTGCAAAAGAGGAAGGCTTGGAGCTTTATGAAGACATGGTATTGGGCAGATCATTTGAAGATATGTGTGCCCAGATGTATACCACAGAGGCAAAATTTGGAATAAAGACCCTGCGTTTGGGATGCCAGGTTTGCTCCCCGATGGAATGGATGTGTTGAAGGTGAGGGAGGTTGCCAATGAGGCCATTGAGAGAGCTCGAAGAGGGGACGGCCCCACTTTGGTTGAATGCGAGACACTCTTTGGCTGATCCTGATGAGCTCCGTGACCCTTGTGAGTCCCCCCGCTCCTCCAATTAATTAGTCTTTAATCTTTTATTCTTTTGTTAGCTTAGTTATGTCTTCCTTCATCATCATTGAATCCTGTTTTTCGTTGTTGATTTGAGCATTATTGCCTACTTAGAGAAATGAAACCGGGAAGTATCTAACGTTTTTGCGGCCTAGAAAGCTCATTATGCTGCAGGAGATTCCATCGCAGCTTTGAAGAAGTACATGATTGAGAAACAAACTTGCCAATGAAGCTGAGTTGAAAACCATAGAGAGAAAGATTCATGAGTTGGCTGACGAAGCCGTGGAATTTGCAGATGCAAGTCCACGTCCAGCTACAAGTGAGCTGTTGCAGAACGTTTTTGCCGATGCTGAAGGCTTTGGAATTGGTCCTGATGGAAGGAAGATACAGATGCGAGGATCCCAAATTCACTCTAGCAGTTGCTTACTGATCACAGTGATTTATACTTTGCTTCGTGTTCGAAAAGTTTTCATAGAATAAGCTTTGCATACCTGCAGTTGCAACCAAACCCCTTAATCCTCTTCGTTTGCTACTCCTTTTGTGTTTACTGATCGGATCGCATCGCGTCGCCCGCCTGGTTGCCAGTTTGGTTCTATCTATTATTATGATAAATGTTAGTGATTTTTTTGACTCTAGGTCTTCTTTTTTCAATTGATCCAACTGTTGGTTGTTTCCGTTTATTTCACCTCGCTTCTCACACTGCAAACTAGTTTTAACAACAATTTCCACGATCCTTAGGCATAACCACAGTCTTCACAGTGATTTTTAACCCTATAATTTGCTTCTTGCCACCCAACTCCATTACTTCTTACAAGCTCTACAAACGACAATAAAACAGAAAAATCTGAGACGAGCCACAAAGAAAAAGAAAAGAAACATGTGCCTGTTATTCCCGCGGCATAATATATCTGGGTACATGGTTGCCATTTTTAAAGAATACAACTGTATGATCTTTTTAACTCCAGAAATCTAAAGCTGCTTCACGGCTCAAACATACAAAAAAAGAATACAACTCGCCCTTTCAAAAAGGATGCGCAACTACGAGGATAACTGTTTTCATCCCTCAATACTCTTGACTTCACAGCAGTAGCAACTTGGCAACTACGAGGATAACTGTTTTCATCCCTCAATACTCTTGACTTCACAGCAGTAGCAACTTGGCTTGCATCTCTGGAACGAAGCAAAAAGCTATTAGTCACAACCTCCTTCCAATTTTTGCAAACCTTCTGGCTACTCCAAATATAACAGCCTTTGTCAAAAGCCCCTTGTCAATACTACAAGCAAGGGCAATGGCCCCACCAACAATTAGCAGCTTGGGTATGTTCCTGCCTCCAGGTTTCTCAGATGAATCTGAGGCTTCAACCACAGACAAATCATTAGTGCAATTTTGTAAGGTTCCTAAGTAGTCTGCACTGACTTTGGTGTTGATCTGTGCCATATAAGCACAATGGGAAAGTGAGGCTCCAGATGCTCTCTCCTTCATATACGCACGTAAGGCAGGGTCAAATTTCTTCACAGCTCCCCACATACCCTGCCGGACCCCAAGCTTTGCAATTTCCCATGGTATACCCATGTCTTCATGATGAAATAGTATCACCTCACATGCTGTCAGCTGGCCATCCCCTCTCCTTGATTCAACTGTTTCACATTCAACATGAACACATCTTAGTCTTTGATTTTTTTATTATAATAGATCCGTGTATCTGAAAACACTTTGAATGAATTGGCCAACTTTACTCAGGAAATTTGAATGATTTTTTCTTTCTATTCACCACTAGCATGAAGCCAGAACCATTTTCTTTCTCATTTCAGTAAATTCAGGGCTTGTGAATGGTGCTCTGGTTCTGTAACTACTTAAGAACAACAGGTGCATAGCGAAATAACAGCTAAACAACATGATTAAAAGCTCAGTTACCTGCCCGAATGTACCAACTTGAATAGAACAAATCAACACGTTTGGGTTTGTTGCGCCTTGGCACGGAAGTGTATGGTACTCCCTGAAACGTGTATAACAGCTAACAAGTCATTTATAGAACTGGTCACATCTAACAAGAGCTGCAAATTTACTATGCCAAAACTACACAAGAAGTGGAAATGGAACACAACCAAACAATTACATTTCTCAACCAAATCCGGTACAAACAGTTCCCAGGATTCACAAGGTCAGCTCATTTAATTGGGAGTACAGCTTAGTTCACTTGGACTCAGAGGTATAAATCCACATTAGTACTGCACCTCTGGTCATAGTGATCAAAACAATGCTATACGAACTTAAAATTGTTTTGCACTCTATGTTTCCCCGTTGACACTACATTCGTTTGTCAAACTATGTTTCAGTTTAGAAACATGAAAACATATAGAGTATAAAGATATCTTTATGATGAGGGGAAAATAAATAAAATAAAAACTACAAACGAAAAAAGTTCTTGGCACAAATACAGACAGACGCCAGAATGAATTAGACGCTGATCTCTTGCTGGACAGAAGAAATAAATTAAAGAGCTAACTCACTCCTCAACCAAAAAATTAATAGCTCAAAGAAGGTAAATGCTTTCAATCTTTATCATACCTTTGTGACACAGTAGTACGATCGTCCAGACTCCCAAATCCGACGGCCTATAATGTATTCTCGGTCACTGCAAAAGAAGGGAAACTATGCCACAAAAAAAAAAAAAAAACAAGTCAGCCAACACGTCCAAGAAACCTCGTGCAACAAAAGATAAACAAGAAAAAATCAACTCACCTTTCGCACCCACTGAACTACCATTGTTCCTGTGGTGGGGCACTCCTCCAAAGTTGAAGCATAAATCAACATGTCATCCCACTTCAAACGAAAATCATCATCCCAAAAGAAATCTCTCACCATCTCAGGAGTGACATCCTCATAGACAGTTCTAGACCGGTATTGTGGAGGACCATTCTATCAAATCCACATAAGAGACAGAAATCACACACCTTAGTACTACTATACGATGGTTACAAACTCAATTTGCAAATAATAATACTAATAATAATGAAAGCAAATAGCACCCAAGTTGACAAAATTTCCTGAAGAGAAGAGAATAGTAGAGAGGAGAAAGCTACCTCAGGATCTCTCCGCCAAGCTTGATAGGCCATTGTGGGCGTAGAACGATCCATCATCTGAATCCAAACAGGACCCCCGTCTTTCTCCTCAACAAGCCGACACAAATGCTCCAAATCATCTTCCGTGACAAAACTAGATTGCTCCATACGGCGGTGAGCCTGCGAGGAACTGGCCAAGAAAAGTGTGAATCAGTTAAATTTAAGGCCAAGCCGGAAAATGAAATAAATTTCAATTTGATAAGCTGAAAAAAGAGGAGTAAAAACGAGGTCCTAAGTAAAAATTACAAGGGAACAAACCTGCAGGGAGAAATGGAATTGGAGGTAGAAGGGACATCCTTTTGAATCCCATAATCAGAAGTGGCAGAAATGCAAGTGGGAAGCTGAAACTTAAAAAAATTCCTAAAAGCAGTGAAAGTTGTTGTACTGCCATCATCTTCTGTACGTGAATGTGATTCCTTGGAAATAGAGACCGAAGAATCCATCAAGCCTAAATTAGCCCATTTGGGTTTCCATGCCCAGCCAACAAGGACCCCAACAATCACGGCAATCCATAAAGGCGCTATGAACATCATAAGCTCCCTTATCACGTCAACCATCGAGGGTTTTTGAAATATCTCCAACAAAACCGAAGCCAAACCCATTGATGAATTATTAATGATAAAATCAACTTCTTTGTGTTTCTAAGAAAAGAAAAGGAATATCAAAACACGAACCCTCGGTTGAATCGAATTACTAGCTAGGCGTGAGGCGCAGCGATTCTTCGAGGGCTTGAAAAGGAACAAAAAAAGAAAAAGACTACTGAATTGAATATGAGAAATTGAGAATAATTAAATATATGAAGAGAGAGATGGGGGTTACTGCAGAGAAGAGAAAGAGGGAGCAGAGATTATTACAGAGAAGAAGAG
This sequence comes from Citrus glauca, assembly GCA_029633175.1. NCBI lineage: Eukaryota > Viridiplantae > Streptophyta > Magnoliopsida > Sapindales > Rutaceae > Citrus > Citrus glauca. Next base: position 6,241,520 of record JAQOOD010000003.1, on the reverse strand, counting down.
AACACAAGATTCGGATAAGGATTTCAAGATTAGCGGTAGAGAGTCGTCTCCTTCGATTGCCCGTAGGCCCGAGATTTCTTTTTTTCTTTTCCTATTTTTTTAATTTGCTATAGTAGTATTCGCGTTATGTGTGCCCGCACAGTTGCTAATTTTATATATAATTATATATATATATAAATAGGCAAGAGAAGGAAGTTGGCTGAGAGGCAACAAAATATCAAATTAGCGCATGAAAATGAATATGAATACGAATGGTGTTGGGGGGCTATTGAGTTGAGAAATTGAGGGAATGCTATTCTGCTTACATCAACTTGTTGTCTTCTCCTCTCCCTTGCCCCCGACCACTGACCCCATTTATAATACATATAATATATATGTATATATGTGGCTGATGCTCCGTGTGGTCTGTGGTCACTGGTCTTTCCCCGCGTCCATCGTTTTTCACGTTTGCTTAATTTACCTTCCTCTTCATTTTCCTTTTTTAAAAAAGAAAAATTTCAGATTTGACCCCGTTGTTTTTTTCTTCTTTCGACTATTCTCAAGTTCTATTTTCTTTTTCAAATCAAGATCGTCACAATTTTTTTAGTCATATTTTGCACCTTTGTTACCCTGCTTAAGTTTTATTTTTTACACTTCCCCAAGTGAAAACCTACGAGTAACAACAAATTTTTAACCAACTAGTCTTTCATTTAAATTCTTTACATACATTAATCATGCACGTGTATATTCAGCTCATTTTCTTTCTTAATATATATATATACACTTTTATGTGATATTACAAGTTTATTCATGAAAACTAATGTTCGTGTAGATCTATTTAAAAGAGACATAAGTCTCAAATAAAGAGATTTTTCTTAACTAAGTACAGAGAATATTTACTCTCGAATTTTTTATTTATGTTGGAAGCGAAAAGTGATCATGATAAATAGGCACCGACCAAGAGTAGAGGGGAAAGGAGAATGAGTTTGAAAAAGATTGAATTGAAGCGGTCAAATCTAACACGTAAATTAATCAACCAATTTCCTGATGAGTTTGTTGAGTCAGTCTCTCGCACCCCATCCGAGTTGTGAGATGCTCATTAACAAAACATTAAAACTGGCAGCGCAGTTTGAATTGACAATAAGAAACGAATTAAGGCTTATAATGGTCATTGCGTACAAATTATTTATTAGTAAGTCAATTCCTTGGAAATTTGAATGCTTTGCAGGTGGTGGTCAAACAGAAACAAAGAAAGTTTCCACAAGTTGGACTTGAGAATTTTAATGAAGTGCATGGGGTGAAATCAAATCCAACCATCTCCTATAATTAAAATTAAGAGAGAAATGAGCAGCCCGGCTCGGGCCCAGTGGGAATAATTAAATACTTTTTAAGGGTTTTTTTTAACGATCTCACATGGTAGGCTAGGCTGATATTAAATTACGGGAAGGTTTGTTTTCTGGGTCTAATTCGTTGTTTCAATAGTGTCTGCTTTTCTCTAATTTATTTTTTAGCTTTTACCAGAACTGAGAATCTGAGATGATTGACTTAAATGGATTATTCAACAGTGGCGATCCAGTGTTTTTTCGCCGTTATGAATCTTGATGATTGATTTTGATCATGTACTGTAATTTTCGTTGCTGGTGAAAGGCGGAAAGCGGGGGGTCACCTCAGTCCTCTCGCCCGTCACCACCCACCTCTCTACGTATCTGAGACCCAGTCTCACTGACTTTTTATGAGTTGAGGGCGGGCATGGGCTCCAACCAATAATAATAATATGTATGATTATTCATTAGCACGTGTTCCTTTCTTTGCTAGCTCCAGCGCCCTTTTCCTTTCCTTTTCGTCCGTACGGAGTGAGTATCATCAAATCAAATCAAATCCAATACTAGCTAGTAGCCACCACCTGGTTGGCCGGCCCTCGGCCGTGGGCATGCATTGCAATTAAACAGTTTTTCTGGCCAAGTATATAATAATAAATATTCCTTATCACAAATAACAAGAGAGCATGTCAGCCACTAAAACATTTGCAATCCTCGTAACAGTGGTAATAAGTTTGTGTAAAAAAAAAAAAAAAAAAAAAGCTCTTGTAAAAATTTTACAAAAAAAGATCTCTGATCTTGGCTCTTTATTCTTTTTTGATCTAATGATTAAAAATTTGTGTCTAAAAATTAAAATTGAGTTTTAAATTTGTGTACCCTAAACCTATTCGGTAATTTTGTATATATTCAACCATTGCCTTGATAATGGTGGAGCTGATTAGGGGATAGGAAGATCCTTAATGGACGAATGTGGGTCCACCTCTGTTTAGCATTCAACTCCATTAATTATCAACACCAGCATCAACTTCTACCAAATGAAACTAATAATGGCTGGTTTTATTCCTATTACAATCTTGATCGAGTTTTGTTTTCCATCGAAAATTTCGGCCGTACATATGTAACATGTGCTAGCTGCACCAACTTCTTCTTCAGTTCAGACTTCAGACTTGAGACTCTCGCTATCGAAACAAGGCTAATAATATGTGACTGCGATTCATGTTCACGTTTTAAATGCTCATGGCGACAGCGTGTATAAATATATAATTAAGCAATTTGATCACAATCACAGTCGCATTCACATATACAAAAGGTCGGCAGTTGCGTAGGCACCCGAAATTCCCGGGCGACTATGATAGATCGATCAACCATCAATTACTTTTGCGAACAAATGCCGGTTTCATCTATTGTGTTGTTATCAAACAAGGCTAAACAACTCTGAAGCTAGAATATAGATTGTCAGTCATTTTTCCCGAGATTAGAATCCATATGTGCACTGAATTAATTTAATCATGTACCAGCTATCTGTCCCCGAGGCATCAATAAGCAAAAATCGGGCAGTTTCTGTTCCTTAACCACTGTCTTGATCATCACATATGCAAATATTTTACAAACGCTAGAGGGCAGGCAAGTCTCAGAAACTTGTATGCCAGATCGCTTCATCGCCCTCACCACACCGCTGGTGTACCTCTCCCATTCGCTCCACTGACTTGCATATGCCACTGCAGCTCCAATCAAATGACGCAGCACAAGGATTTCCTGCTTGAGCCTTCCACTCACAATCTATTAATCATACATTTAACTCTTGTCATTACCTTGATTAACAAAGGAGAAAGTAAAAAGGTGAGTTCACCATGTATATATGGAGCATTAATAGGCATCACAGTCATACCAGGGGCAGTCCCACAGCAGAGGCTTCGATCATCAATGTGCTCTACATCAAGCCCAATAAACCAAGAACCTAGTGAGACATCTTCATTTGCATATCTATGGAGTATGTGCCTGGAGAGTGAAGTCATACTAATTAAAACAATAAGACTTGATAGTGATGATAGAATGATTATTCACATAGAGACTAACCTATTTACCGAAATATAGGTTGCCAAATCTTTGGAGATTGCATATATTTGCCCTGTTGCATGCCTAAAATATTTATTCCCCTCCTCGCCAAATTTCCAATATTCTGGCTCATGGTACTTGACCCCTCTGCATATTTTTATATCCAGAGGTACTAAATTAGATAACTAATGTCAATTTTTGAAAACCAGAAAGAATTCAGAAAAGTTACATTTTCCATTCCCTACTTTTGTCCCAGAACAGGTCCAGACTTCATACAACCAATGTAAATACGTGGTTTGGATCTATGACGGGCCAAAGTAGAACCAACCATGCCTGTTCAATGTTGAAACTAATTCAAAGACCTTGAAATCAAATCTATTCACGCTCTTCTCCGAATAGTGAACAGATGCATTCAAATGCAAGATACACTCACCAAGATTCACATGCACGTCATCATCAACTTTAATATAGAAGTCAGCATCCCACTTGGCAACAGCTGTTGAGAAGTATATCTGGGTTTTCGATGACAATTCGTGATATCCTTCTATGTGATTCTGCAATAAAAGTAACAGTAACTCTTACTAAGCTTCACAATAGATGGATATAATTTGGTCTAATCTCTTTGGAAACTAAAAAATGTGATGACAATGTAGTTCTGTCTCCCAGTCTCCCAGCCACACACATTTGTCAGCATACATACCAGTCGCAGGAAGTCCTTGTGCTGCTCATCTTCTGCATCAATAGCCCGATCCAGAACACCACCAGCAGTTGCACTGATGACCACAAAATTTTGTAAAAGATATTTTGTCAATACTAACACTCTGAAGTAAGCTAATTAGTATGATAATTAATAACTTGCACTTTCAAGTAAACCAACCTATGTCCTATAACAAACCGCATTATTATTCCCTTCTCATTCTCCAACTTCAGTAAGCCATCCCCTAAAATAAACAATAGCCAACTAGTGTAAACATAGACCTATTTCAAACCATAATGATGTAGATGAGAGAAAAGTAGAATAGTTCTTCTTATGCTCTAAACCTTTAGGCATCCAAGTTTCCCTAATCGAATCTCTTCGCTTCCTGCTGCTGAATGCAGTAATGATTCCCATGACAAAGAAAACCTTCCGACGTGCCTTCAAGTTCTCAGTTCCCAAATTTTTAACGACCGGAGAAGCTTCCTCAGTATCACCTTTGGCAGCCCTAGCTGCTGCAAGCTGCATCTCCAATGAAGAGATTGTTTTGTCCAATGTCCTGTAATCATTTGACACAAATTTATCAAACAAAGACTTCAAACGCATTTTACATAGCTGATGTCACCAGGGGCTTTTAGTTTAAAGATCAAGAAATATACAATTGAAGAACCAGGATTTTGTCCTCAATCCTTACTTTTAACAAATCATCACAACATGCAACTTACATGATTACATCATGAGTTTTTGAAACTTGAGAAAGGATGTCCCCTGTCTGGAAGGAAGCCTCCTGTAACAGAATACCCAATTTTATTAATAAGTTTTACAAAATCAGTGGAGCTTCAAAAGCCCTATCCTTCTAACTTGCCTTCTTCTCACAATCAACTGTTGGATGTAGTACTTCTGATCGATGCTTCTCAGGTGAAACATTATCCCTATCAAGTGGATCAGGAATAGCCCAAAACCTGTCAAATTGGCATTGCGGCTTGTCAGTGGACATGAAAATAATGTTAATAAAATAGCATCATGTAAATGGAAAAGAGTAAAATGATATATCAAGCAACAAATATAACATTAAAAAACAAAGGCCTAGATTAAATATTCCCTATGGTACATAGAAGTCATAATATGCCAAAGACTAGTGTGCACTGTATAGTGATATACAGAGACACACCATTAGAACAAGACATATCAAATGGCTAGTTTCTACATTCAAACAATGGGGATTGAGGAACAACTTAAATCTCATGTCAGCAAAAGTTGACCTTATCTTTCTTGCTCATGATACTTTTCTGCCAGAATACTTCTTTTTGTCCAACCCCATAAATGATATTCTCTAGTCCAAGTAAAGGAGTAACCAAATGCCTCCAGAATGAAGAGATACACTGTTCCACTTGAACAAAATCCCCTCTTCCACATAAAGCAATATCATGGTTAGATAACATGACCATCCTTCACTAGATACAAGAAGAGTAGACATTCATACAATACAGAAGTTGTTTCTTCGATACAATCACAATTGTTGACCAATTAGAGTACCAGCACTCTTGTGGACTCAGATATTTTTGCAGCAATTTTGATTGATAGACCACTACTCTTTGGTGGTTCAAGCATGCTTCATTGAGAATGCCAAAAGTTTCTATGGTCACTTCTCAAAAGAAATACCCAATATCTTTTACCGAGAGCTCGAACAAGGAAGCACAATACTGTGATATTAACTTGAACTTTGATATGATTGATTTTCATCTTCAGTTTTTCTGTATGTAAGTTGTAAAGAAACTGAGGGAACATAATCAGCTGTAGGTCAATCATGTATTATATCTTCACATATATAAGTTACAAATCTAGAAAGCCCAGTGACGGATAGATTTCCTCTACAAGATCGCATTACAAAGCTAGCAGTTAATTCCAAAGCCCTGAAGGCAAACCAAGTTAAATAAAGCACACAAACATTTTACAATCATCAGATCAACCAAGATACAGCTCAAAATCCAAAACCAACCTGGTAAAAGATATCTGCACATAATCTGTTTGAAGACTTATGTGCCGGCAGCTGCTCTAATTTACCCAACGCCGCCAGGAAAATATCCTTAGATAGCTGCCAACAGCTTTTAATAGCTTTCATTTAAACCCATGACCACTACTTTCTCTTTGGTTTGCAAAGCCATTAATTCATCTAAATGTAGTTGGCTAGTTAAGCTGTTTTGCACCATCATAATCAACACAGAGCAACAATATCTCCTTCTCGGGGTCATGAACCTTCCACCAAAATATAAAATTACTTGGTACGCTAATGCAGCAAACAAATTCCCAAGATTGGATAGGAATTTACTAAATGAGACGAATCTCATTATGTCCACGGCCCAACACCATCAAATCTACCTTATGTATTACTAGAAAGCTATGGGAACGCAGGCCCAGATTAACAAACCCTCCAAATCTTGCAATTTATACAGCCCCCATTTCCACCAACTGCACTTTAGTGATATTTGAAAAAAAAAAAAAAAGCACAATGGTTTAAACAGTACAACGGAATATTAATTTCGAATACAGACACCGAATCCAGAAGCAAAAGCAAGAGCCAAATCTATTCATAATGATCGCATTTTGTTTATGATTTTACAAGATATGCAGAAAATATGATGGCCCAAAAGGAAAAAGTAACATATAGAAAGGTAAAAAATGAAAAAAAGGAAAGTATTAAGAGCTTCTGAACTCCCATGAAAATAAGCAGGCAATCCAAGAAGAGCTGATCAGGTAAAGACAAGATCTTCAGCAATGACAAGAGATAGAGAGAAAGAAAGAGAAGAACCTGTTGATAACAACAACACCCAAGAAGAAGCTTGCAATGCAGAAAACATAAACCCATCTCGTAGAAACTCCATTTGCTGCTTTCTGAGGTCTGCTCACACCCATTTGATTTCAGCGCATCAAATACCAAAAAGAGAAAAAAAAGAAATGCTTCAGCTTTAAGGAAGCTGCTGTGTGCGTATGTCTTTTCTTAAAACTTACAAAGAGAAAAAAAGCGACCCCATCTCCGAAAAGGAAAGGAAAGGATGATGAAGTAAACTACATCAAGTAAATAATGTCTGAAACAGACTTTAAATTTAATTGTCTTAATAGAAAAATAGATTGAAGATTGATTTCCTTTTCCAAATTCCAATCAAATCCACTAGAAGAATGGGCCTCCTGTCTTTGTGTTATATTAATGTTGAGTTCATTGTTTAAATTTGTCACTGCAAATCTTCTTAAAATAATGCAAATGACAAAACTCACGACAACTGCTAACTACCAATAATGCCCCTGTGTTTTGCGACTGCCCCCTTCCTATTTTTTATTTTTTTATGTTTTTTGTTTCAAATGTTGGGTCGCACCATTATTTATTTTCTGAAAATGAATGGAGCTCGTAAAGGTTGCTCAATTATATTTAGAAAAATTATCTCACCATCACTTTTGTTTTATCATATATATATATGATTACCTCAAAATTTTAACTTTTTTTCAATAAATTATTTTGACAATAAAAAATTGACTCTTTTACAAAATTTTAAAAAATAAAATTATAAATATACCCCTAATTTAATAAAATAAATAAATTTAAAAAATTAATATGTTAATTTTTTATAATTATAATTTCATTTAAAAATTATCATGTTAATTTTTTTTAATTATAATTTCATTTAATTTGTATAGGGAAGTTTCTTAATATTAATTATAGGGAAGTTTAAGATAATTATAAGGAGTTTTCCTCTTCAAAAATTATAATTTATAAGATGTTAAATTTTTGTAATTATAATTTCATTTAAAAAATATCATATTAGATTTTGAGATTTATTCAAGAATAATTTTTTATTTTTTAAAAATTTTAAAAAATAAAATAGTTTTTTAGGCCATTTAAGAGTGAAATGATTATTTTTAGTGTAAAAGTAGTTGATTAATATAAGATTAGAAACAAAGGGTAGCGTAGAGTTAATTTTTGTAAAAATAGTTGATTAATACAAGATTAGAAATAAAGGGTAGTGTAGAGGTAATTTTCCTTATATTTATTATACCGCAAACCACCATTAACATTTCATGAAATAAATTAGTGGCTGCTTTCCATTAGTGTTTTTCGTTTATTATATTATTTTTATCACATTAAGGGTTAGTTTGGTAATACCCTAGTTTTTAAAATAATTATTGTTACTTGTGTTATAAAAATAATAAGTGGAGAGAATCAATTGAATATTAGGTAAAATTTTATTTCCAAAAGTATTGTAAATTTTGAAAATAGTATATATAATTTGGTAAATCTTGTCATTATATTTTTGTAAGAATACAAATGAATAAAATGTATATATTATTGAAAAAAAAATTATTTGCACGTTTATATATATATATAGTGTAATGAGTGTAAAATTAATTCTTAGAATCATGTATTAAAATACTAAAATTGCACATAAGATATATATTCTGATAAAAACAACGTTAAACACAGTAAATCAATAATAATAGATAAAATCATCATCCTATCATTAAGAAGTATTACGCAAATTTATTGAAGTTAAGAGGGTTTGCAACACATTTGAACAAACTTGGTGATCTAAGTTTTATTTTTCCTATATCATGATTTTATTTAGATATTATAATTGTTTCATATGATTTATTGATGTTGTATAGGGGTGAGTTGCCTGGTATTAATCAAATAGTGGCTGAACTTGTCAACCGTCTCAACTCAGAAATAATTCAGGTGGTGTGTTTTTGTAAGAAAACAGTGGAGAGATTGTGAGGTTTTAATATTTCTTTATTTAGATTTTCTGAATTTGATGGCTTCAACGGATCAAAATTGATCTTTCTACTGCTCCTGCAACAACGAAACCTACTAGAGAAAGCCATGTGGCCACAAATTTGGTTCATCCAAGTAAAATTCTCATTGCTGCGATAAGAAGCCATCTACTGTGAGTTGGCAATTATTATTGAGAAGAAAATTGGAGATGCCGTTGGCATTTCGACAATTTCGATTGTGGTTTGTGGTAGCTCCCCCAATCGCTGTAGCTTCCTGCGCTAGTGATTGTGAAGGAATAATAACGAGGCCAACAAGTATCTAATTTAATTGGATTATTTATCTGGCCGGCATGACTATAATTTTACTAAATCTTAAACTTTCTTCAATATCTTGCTCAAAAATTTAGGGGCTCGATGCATTGTGCTTTTACTTGTGTTTGTTTGTATTCGATCAAGTCCTTAATTAAATATTCACCTGGATAATTCTTTGACGTTTGACCATGTTTCTTAACGCACATAGAAAGTAATGATACTGTCAATTGACAGACTCTTTGATATTGACTATGTTCCACTCGGAAAATAGAAAGTATCCCATAAAAAGAAATTTGCACCAATTTTTAGATGATTAATTGGAATGTTAACATATTTTTCCCTTTTGTTTTTCCTGAAGGTATGGTATGAGTAAATTTAAATTAATTTTTTAACCAAATAATTTCTTAAATATGAATAGGGTGGTCAATGAAATAAAGCTTCAAAATCACTCAACCTAACATTATATCATAAGAAAATCTAATTATTTTTTTAATTTTATTCAGTAACCATCAATTAATGCCTTGAATTTTGCTTAATACAAGGGCATGTTTGTAGACAATCAAAATCTGTTTGGAAAACAATATTTTATATATTCTGAACATAGTCAAGAATCAAGATAATATTTTTATGAGTCCGATTAATATATCTCAAGGGTACCGTACATTTTAAACACCTTGAAAGGTCAGAATCTCTTCTTACATTAAAATTTAATAAGAGTAATGATATGTTTACAAAGTTAATATACAATAAGTTACGATTGCGTATTTAGTAATAGTTGACTTTCATCTCATAATACTAATAAATGAATGATATATCATATGCAAAATCATTTTAGATGCATACTTATATTCTAATTTTGCAGGCATATCATTGCTTATCTACTGAACTAGGGAAGTTAAAAAACGACTCTAATAATTAGCCCATTAATTGTTAAACTATTTTGATTAAAAATATGAAACAAATTTGAAATCATTAATTTGATGTAATTCAATGGTAGATGAATGAACATTATTAAATATTGAGTTGCCTTTCAATATATATTATTATATTACAAAAGATATCAAAGGCTTTAAAAAATTTGTAAAAAATATAAGTTAATATAAGCCCACCCATTTAGAAAAAAAAAATGTAATGATATATTTAGAAAGTTATAATCCTAAGACTGTATCCTAAATGATATATCATTTGAGGTGTTTTATATAATATCCTACATTAATTAGGGGTTAATCTTTATTTTTTTCGTTAACACAAAGGCATAAATTTTAGAAAAATAGGTTTTGGAAAAAAAAATAGCAATCCTTTAAAAAAAGAGGGGGGGGGGGTGATACAATAGCTTTAAAGCAAAATTCAAATTTTAAAAATAGACGGGAATAGGGTATTTTAAGAGGTGGGGAGACAATATCATCATTTAGTGGTGACATGGTGTGGGGATGATAATTTGTATACTTGGGCCGTAACTTTCAAAGCCTGGACTCAAGCACATATCATTCAAGTAAAGTTCATGTCCTTCAAAAGCTCATCTAAATTAAAGATAATCATCTACTATATAATAGAATAATTGTTCAATTCATATGGATTCGCCTATGGTACCACAATGGTACTATAAGTGTGCTCAATACATTAATACAATCTAATGAAATAAAATTATAAAAAATTAAACTAATTTAATATTTTAAGTTTTTTCTTTTTATTTAAATTAAATTTATTTTTTATTCTTAAATTAAAAAAATCTGAGTCAAGTTAGGGCTTTTTTGTTAAGTCATTGTCTAGATCCAACATATGTAGACTTTATAATTTGTAGGCACATGTCCAGACACAGGCCTTTTTGCCACCCTTAACAGGGTGTCAATACTCAACAAACAAGCAAAGAAGCAATAAAAATAAAAATAAAATGTTGTCTTCGTTCAGAGCCACACATGAGCAACCATTGCAATGCATGTAAATACAAACAAGACGAGACAAGGCTATGGGCTTCTGATAAAATCTTAAACCAGTAGAGCTAGAACAGAGGTGCCTGTGCTAGTGCATCATCATTAGTGGTATTGTTATTATTGTTATGCTTCTTCTTCTTCTTCTTCTTCTTCTGTATATTTAGCAAATCAAGAGCAATTGGTCTTTGGTTAATACATTTGAGTTTGTTGAAAGTTACAAATGATGTAAGTTAGCAGGATCCCAAATTCTTCCAAATGAATCGAACACAATTTAAATAAAGTATTCATCAAAAATTGTTCCTAAACATGCATGTATGATAGTTAGAGTTCTTTAGTTGTATTGAGCAACCATAAATAAAATGGATTAACTTCTTCTGCTTGCATTTGGTATTAAAATGTTGTATCTTTTAAGTTATACTTATATGAAAAAAAATTAAAACTATAAAATAAAAGTTGATATTGTATAATAAATATGATTTTAAATAAATTTTTTAAGAAAAATAACAAACATATTACAAGTATTTCATCAAACAAGTGTATGATCAAATCAATTAAAATTTATTAAACGTATTAATATTGTAGTTTTTAAGTTACAGTTACCTAATTTTAATATCAAACCAGACTTAACCTAATTCAAATTAATTTGTAATTATTTTGATTGTCAAAGGGATGTTAGAAAAATCTAGCCTGGCCTGTGATTGGGTGTTTCAGGTCGAGCATATTTTCACCCAAAAGCCTAAGAAATGATTAAAAAATTAAAAAAATATTATTTTAATTAAAATATACTTTTGAATAGATATTTAAAGTTTGAATCCGGTAATCCCAACTTCTAAAGTCTAACCTAACAAAAATAAAATAAAATAAAATTTTATAAACCATAAATTTATAAAACACGATGAAAAAAAAAAAAATCAGGCTTTTTGCCCTAATCCAAAAAAATTCCAACCCAAATCAGGGTAAGACCAACCCAACAAAAGACATGCTAGCTCGACTCAAGTTTTCTCAGGCCCAGCTACTTTGCCATCGTTGGATTTTCCCGACGACAATTGCTGGCACCTGCTTTCCAACTACAGTATCAACGCTGTGATCATCCCTTGCAGCTTTTTCTCAGCATCATGAGTTTGTTACATTTACATGACGCGTTTTCATCGAACCATCTTGCCTTATTTTTAAATAAATAAAAGGAAGAAAGGAAAACATCAGTCCCACTGCTGAGTGCTAACAATGAAGGAAAAAGATAAAAGCAGAAGGCACAAGCAGCACTTGAGGTCTTGGAATCTCACGGGCGGACTTTAATTTAAAGGTGCTACAATGAAAGTGGTTCAAGGGTCATTCTTATCAATACAGTGCAACAGCATCATCATCCATCACCAATCTCGAATATTAAGTGCAAGACTAGGACACAACTCAAATCTATTTGTGTATAGAATAATTACCAAACATATCAAGAAAAACCACACAGTGATCAGTGATGAAGAGACAGAGCTTGGTGCCGACTGCCCTGGTCAATTTTATTTTGTTCAAAAGTTTTTAGATCATGCACCTTGCAAATGTAATAATTAGCCACTATGATGCTTGACAGATACAACTCAAGCAAATGCGGTCTACTGTACAAGTTGAGTTGAACAAAATCTGGGAAAAGTAGATAAAGTAATTTATTTGGATTTCAGCTTTCAGCATATCTTTCTACACAAAATTGTGCCCCACTCCCACATTGCGGTAACTGGGAGCTCTCTGGAGCATCTTTCGGGTAACAGAAACTTCCACAAGCACATAAATTCTCACTTGCTTTTAATCCATTAAACATAAAGTCCTAGAAGAAAAAAATAATAAAAGATGGTAAAGCATAAAGAGCAAAAGTAGACTCAAGAAAATGTTCTCCTTTCCTCAATTACGTGAAGATCTAATAGAAGAGCTAACTTATGAACATTCCCATTTTTCATTGAACAATTAAAACTCTGTCTAGCACAAAATCCTCCGCACTTTTCCATGTGCTTTGCTGATTGATATATATTGTATCAAGAAACAGAATGGAGGCAAGAAAAACTCAGGTGCTGAGAATTCTTGTCGTCATTCTGCTGCAACACCATCTTCAGATTTCCTCAATATTGGTTGATGCAACAAGTAATGTAAGTAAATGTAACTTCAACATCCAGATTCTAACATTTTGAGTTTTCTTTTTTGCTTTCTCTCTTCTCTTTTTTTCCCCTCCTTTTTTTCTCTTGGTATGATTACTTGGCAAAAAAATGTTATAGGTGCACATTGTGTATATGGGAGAGAAGGAGTATGAAGATCCAGTAGCCATCACAAAGTCTCACCACAGATTTCTATCAGCCGTGCTTGGGAGGTATGGCTTTAAATCGACATACATACTTAAGTATATTAACTCAAAATGGTCAGTTAAGTTTTCAATAAGTAATAATCACAACATTAATTGCGTTATTTTTGACACAGCAAAGAAGCAGCAAAGCATTCAATTCTATACAGCTATAAACATGGGTTTTCAGGGTTTGCTGCAAGGCTAACAAAAACTCAGGCAGAAAAGATAGCGGGTGAGATAACTTGCCTGAAAGCGCGTGTTGTCGTCTCATAGCTTTTCAGCGTCTTAAAAATATTCGAAATTTAAATTGCAGAACTTCCTGGCGTTGTTCAAGTAATTCCCAATGGAATTCTCAAGCTTCATACAACCAGAAGCTGGGAATTCATGGGGCTCCACTATTATCAGTCTTCAAAAAATCTATCAACAGAGAGCAACATGGGTGAAGGTACCATCATTGGTATCATTGATACAGGTAATACGTAGAGACATCATCCTGAGGATTAAGGAATAATTAACATCTGGAAAAACGTTATTAACCTGAGAAGAAATTTTTAAATCTATGCAGGAGTTTGGCCAGAGTCTGAAAGTTTCAGTGATAAAGGCATGGGTCAAGCTCCAGTTCCACCACATTGGAAAGGAATATGCCAAAAGGGAGAGAAGTTCAACTCTTCCAATTGCAACAGAAAGTTAATTGGTGCTCGGTGGTTCATAAAAGGGATCATGGATATGATCAATGCATCCACTAACACTGATGAGTATTTTTCTCCAAGGGATGCAATTGGACACGGCACTCATACAGCATCCACAGCAGCTGGTTATTTTGTTGAAAAAGCAAACTATAGAGGGCTAGCTGCTGGATTAGCCAGAGGAGGAGCACCTTTAGCCCACTTGGCAATTTACAAGGCTTGCTGGGATATTGGATGCACTGATGCTGATGTACTAAAAGCATTTGATAAAGCAATACACGATGGAGTGGATGTCCTATCTGTGTCTATTGGCAATGACATACCACTGTTTTCCTATATTGATCAACGTGATTCAATTGCAATAGGTTCCTTCCATGCAATTGCCAAGGGGATCACTGTAGTTTCTTCAGCAGGAAACGATGGCCCTGTTGCTCAAACAATTGTGAACACAGCACCTTGGATAATCACTGTTGGAGCAACCACAATTGACAGGGCCTTCCCCACGGCCATAACGCTTGGAAATCACCAAGTTCTCTGGGTATAGTAAATAGTTATTCACTCGTATCAGGCCAAAAATAAAAAATAAAAAATGCAATGTTCAAAGATTTCTTGTGATCATTTTGTTTCTTTCAGGGACAATCGGTTGATATTAGAAAAGTTAGTCATGGATTTACTGGCCTCACATACTCTGAACGCATAGCTTTTGACCCTGATTCTGCGTGAGAGACACATTTCTTTCTCTATCTTTTTACTTTTCAATTTATCTCTCCAACATTCCGTGTGTTATATTTACTATTCAATCACTACAACCTTTCAGCAACGATTGCCAGCAGGGAAGTCTTAATGCGACATTAGCTGCAGGAAAAATCATTCTATGCTTTTCAAGACCAGACACACACGACATACAGTCTGCCGCAATTTCTGTGAAGCAAGCAGGAGGGGTTGGACTCATATATGCGCAGTTTCATAGCGACGGGCTTGACTCTTGCAATTTGATTCCTTGTATTAAAGTAAATTATGAAGTAGGGACACAAATTCTCTCCTATATTAGAAGAGCAAGGTATTGGCAAACAGATTGGAGGATGGTGAGGACAGAAACATTATGTGTTTCTAAACTGAATACAATTTATTGTGTTTATTTGATTTCATGCGTAGGTCTCCGATTGCAAAGCTGAGTTCTCCCGAGACTGTTATTGGGGATTTGGTATCTCCAAGAGTTGCATCCTTCTCATCCAGAGGACCTAATTCAATGTCCCCAGCTGTATTGAAGGTACGGGGCAATAAGCTAAATTCTCAGTTATAATGTGAAACCAACATTTTACATGTAACACAAGCAAAAGCATACAAATTTTCTTAGCACTTGGATAGCATAATGTGACTTCCAAGTTGTAAAGTTTCTTACCTCTTCCTTGTTTATTCTATTCTTTGTACGTGTATGTGTATAATATCAAAATTATTACCTTACAAACCCAATGTCTGATTGAGGATGGTAGCCTGACATAGTTGCACCGGGTGTGGATATCTTATCCGCATATCCACCAATTGGCTCAAAGGACATCCAAGGGTATGCACTGCTATCAGGAACTTCAATGTCTTGCCCCCATGTAGCAGGAATAGCAGCACTCATAAAATCTTTACATCGAGACTGGTCCCCAGCAGCCATAAGATCAGCTCTAGTTACAACCGGTTGGTTGGTGGTTGTTTTTTTTTCCTGTTTTTTCCCCTTTTTGGTTATTTTCTTATATGGCAAGAAAGAAGAAGAGCATGATTGATGAGTAGTAACGCCATACTCATGTAACCAACCAAAATTGGTGACATTTGACTGCAGCTTCTCAAACCGGAACAGACGGAATGAACATATTTGAGGAAGGCTCTACTCGCAAGGAAGCAGACCCATTTGACATAGGGGGCGGGCATGTTAATCCTAACAAGGCAATGAATCCAGGGCTTGTTTATGACATTACAGTAGAGGACTATATCCAGTTCCTCTGCTTCATGGGTCACAACGATGCATCAATCAGCAGATTGACCAAGTCCAAAATCAACTGCTTGAAAAACAACCATCTCGCTCTGGACCTTAACCTCCCATCTATCACTATCCCAAATCTACATAACAATGAGACAGTTACAGTTACAAGAAAGGTTACAAATGTGGGTCAAATTAACTCAGCTTATGAAGCTCTAGTGGAGGCTCCGTATGGCGTAAATATGACAGTTGAACCTGAAGTTCTAAGTTTCAATATGACCATCAAAATTCTTTCCTTCAGAGTGACCTTCTTCTCAAATCATAAAGTGCATCCAGTCCCAGATGCAGAGTACAGATTCGGCAGCCTGACATGGACGGATGGTGAGCATTTTGTGAGGAGCCCAGTAGCCATTCGTGCTATCAAATTTGAATCTTATAGTGACAATGTATAGGATGAATGGCAATTGCACTCAAGGCAATGTATGGAATGAACAAATAAACTAAACTTCCTTCAAGCTTTCATATCTTTGAGCCGAGTAGTGATTAAATCTAATTAATTAATCATTTAACCAAACTTTGTTAAAAATCAAGTCAATCAGTCGAAATCCAGCTGTTAGGCTGGTTGGTTGGTTTTGGCATTATTAAAATAAAACTCCAAAATGAATTATGCTGGGCAAGAATTGGGTAACAACCATCTGCCACAGCAAAGAAGAACTAATTTATAATGGTTAGCTTGTGGCTACTCCCTCTCTTGTTAATTCCGTTGATCACGGCAACTAATTTGTTTCTGTAATTATAAAACTTACTTCAATCAGTCGTACTGATTGGAATTTCCAATAAAAAAATTAATCTTGTTCTCCTTGAAAAAGAAAAAAAAGGCCAAAATATGTAGGCTTTGTGATACTACAGATAAAATATTCAATCTGAGTTTGTTCTTTTATTAGTAACTCGTTTTCTGGCAGAGAGAAACTTGTGATTTTTCAATATTAAAAAAATAATGATAAATGGTAATTATTAAAATAAAATAGATATTTTTTATATTAGAATTGGACTATTGTCATCCCTCAGAAATCCTTTTAAAACATCCCCTTCAAAGTTTCAATTATACTAAACTTAATGCCAAAAGTAACTTTCTTTTTAAATAAACATTATTAGTTTATGAGTCTATTAATTTTTTATTATTTCTTGCTCCTACAATTATTTTACAATTTTATTGGCTTAAGTCTTCACACAAATAATTTCTATAGGTGATAAACTTCTTAATAAAAATTAATGAGCAGAAGGCAAAAATCATATAATTTGTCAGACTGGGTTGTGTTCGTAATCATAAAAAACAATTCTTTAATATTTATACATTGCTCTCATTGTCAATAATCGGTAATTGTCTCGGCTTTTGTTTCAACTTCTAAACCTAAGTATTAGACAATGAGCCTCTCCATTTCTTTCTTTTTTTATAATTTTAATTTTTCATTTAAAATGGCAAAAGAATGAGCGAGTACATAAAATAGTAGATTTTTTAAGAAAAATTCTTGGACCATGGTAGAAAGAAGAAAGAATCCATTGCACAAATCAAAATACTAAAAACTTTGGGCCAGAAAGATTTCACTAATCCAAGGTCAAAAAGAAAAAGGGGAAGCAACGGGGAGGTTCGCTGGGGGATAGATCGGGAATTTAAAGGGGTGTCGGCTAGTAATTTAAAAATATAAAAAACGGGGTGTCGAAATGGGCGAGATTTTCGTTTTGAAAATTGATAATTATAGTTGTGGGTACATTAGAAATAGATGTGGGGGTCCATACAGATGGTGGGCAAGAGTTGAGAGAGTGCGGCCGGAGATGTGGTTTTAAGTCCCAACGAACTTATCCGAAACATTTTCTTCTTCTTCGTTTGCTGTTGTTTGGTTACTCAGATTCAGTGGATTCGAGGTTCAATGGCTTCCTCTCTATCCACTTCAACGAGTCTTCAAAATGCTAATCAGCAGCTTTCGTGCTCTTTATTTCCTTCAGCCGTCAACTTATCCTCAAACTCTAATGTCTCCCTCCCATTTTACGACAATAAAGTTAAACCATCCCCACTCCTCTCTTCAACTCCAAGATTTCTCACTGTCATTGCCATGGCTCCTCCTAAACCCGGTGGCAAAGCCAAAGCCAAGAAAGGTACCTCTATTTATTTACGACCATGCCCTTTCATTTTTTGTTCGGTTCTTATTTGCTTTTACATTTGCTTAATTCTTTTAATTTTTAATTTTAATATTTGTTCATTGGCGGGCGCGGACCAGTGGTGGGTCTGATAAAGCTGGCTCTAGAGGCAGGAAAGGCCACACCTGCGCCGCCTGTGGGGCCAGCCCTTGGTGCTAAGGGTGTAAATATCATGGCTTTTTGTAAGGATTATAATGCTAGAACTGCTGATAAAGCCGGTTACGTTATTCCAGTCGAAATTACCGTTTACGATGTTAGTGCTTCCAAATCCATTTGTTCTTCATTTTCTTTTCAGTTAATTCATTGACCCCCTTTTTTATTTGTCTATTTATTTTTCTCTCTTTCCTTCTTTCTTTCTTTCTTTCAGGATAGGAGCTTCACTTTTATTCTTAAGACGCCCCCCGCGTCAGTTTTGCTCCTTAAGGCTGCTGGTATGCTTTCAATTATAATTAACCCTATTACATATATTATATTATAATTTTTGAGAATTGAGAAGTTGATCCTAATTGAATCAACTGTGGTGCCACTGTGATTCCTTGAAACTTTGTTGAGATTCTTGGAAAACCAAAATGTATGTGCCTGGCTTAACAAAGGTAAGGTGACACATTGTTGTAATGCATGAACTTTTCAATTCTGTATTTTAAGTAGGCCTTTGAAATTTTCTCATATCTGAATTATGTTCTGTCGCTACATCTTGTAATTGAAGTTTACTTCATTACATTTATTAAACGGTAGCTGAAAAGATGCCTACTGTTTAAGCAATCTCTTTTGGCTGAAATGAGTAAAAACCAGAAGAGTTGTTTTTGTAACACCAAATCTGCAGCAAGTTGAAATATGTTTCCCTTATCTTGAATCCCGCATATTATTTTTGGATTAACTCTGTACGTATTTCTGCATATTATTTTTGGATTAACTCTGTACGTATTTCTGCATATTTTGGGTTGGGGTATTGTTGATGCCAGTAACAGGGGTGAGATTTCATTCTACTGAGAAAGGCCTAAAGACAAGAAGTCGACCCTCTTGTTGAGAAGTGAAATTTGTGTTTACATGGCCATAACCGTAGTGTTCAGTGTTCTCCTTATGATAGGCTAGTGCCAAGCAGATACTTTATCTTTGTGTTGTTTTTACTTTGCTTGTTTTTTGGTCCCCTTTCTCTTGGCTATGAATAATGAACACTATAAACATAAAAGGATAAACTGAAAGACCCAGTAGCATCTCAAAGACTTCATTTAATTTTTCTTTTTCCCGACAAGAACATAGCTGAACATCAAAACTTCTCGTTCAACATGGAAATTAACCAGAAACCTCCTTCTTTTAGAAGTATGATTTAGTTATTGAAATAGATCCATTATCTTTTGCTCTGCAATAGGTAGCATTCACTCCACTCCACTGATTATTTTATCACGGCCTGCCCGAAAGAGGTCCACAGCTAGTAATTATGTGCGTCCTTTTCATAAGTGCTCACAGTATGAGCAGGACTTTTGGATCCATAATGCTTATCAGTTTTTACTTCTCAAAAATTAAAGTTTCATTGCAAGAAACACTCCCTTATTAACGACCTTGATACATTTTGCTGCAATCTCAATGCTAATTCCCATATACAATCCTCATCCTTGATCTCTTTTGATCCGTTGTTTTGTTATTATATCTTGTAGTACAGTGAATGCATTTTATCTATTAAATGATGCCATATTGTGGGTCATTGTCATCTATGTTTGTATGAGAAAGACAAGATTCATAATGGGATAATTCGCTGTGAAATTCATAGAAGGATGGAATATTGAAGCTTTGAATGTATATCTCTCGAATAAAAGCTATATTGAGTTCTGAACAAGGTTAAGGTGTTTTCAACTTATCCATTCAATCATGCTGCATTTTTAATGGATATCTATGGGGTCATGCTTAGGCAACAAACAATCAGTTTGTTTGGCGGAATTGGTTGCAAAATGCTTTAACTGTAAATGTTTAAGTGATCAGTCTACAGTCTATTCTGCCATTTAATAAATACCATGAGTAAAAGATTGTGCTTTTAATTGCACTGAACTGATTGATAATAGGGGCGGAGAAGGGTTCAAAAGATCCAAAGCAACAGAAAGTGGGGAAGATCACCATTGAACAATTGCAGGCCATTGCCACGGAAAAGCTTCCAGATTTGAATTGCACTTCTATTGAATCAGCAATGAGAATTATAGCAGGTACTGCGGCTAACATGGGTATTGATATTGACCCTCCAGTTCTTGAGACCAAAAAGAAGGAACTTTGATTATTTCATTGTTGCCTTGATGTTGCTATAGTTGTGGGTTTAGCAGTCGCGTCAAAGTTCATGATGTACGACCAATTTTTGTATGTTTCGGTTATAATTTAGTTTCACTTCATTGGGAATTTTACAACAAAGAGTTGATTGCCAGGCCACAATTCCTTCCCGTTAGCCAATTTTATTTTATAGGTCAATTTCTTACATCAGTGCTGTTGTGAATGACCACCCCGTTTGGTTTGAAAGTTAAATCAAAAGCCAAAAGATTAGGCAATCACGTGCACACAGTGGAGTTTCTGAGTGATACTGATTTGAACATATGCGAAAAGTGACAAAAAGGAGCCTCAATCAGAGCATTTCTCAGGACAGGAGATTTGCCAAGGTGTCAGCACCACAATCCTTCGCACTAACCCCTGATCTTATCATTATCATCGACTGTCATCGCAACATTAGATAATTATTTTTGGGCTGACGCTAAGTTAAAGTTGAGTATAACTCACGTCTCTCACAATAACAGTATCTAATGTCACGATACTGTTGCTTTGAGCCTCCCTTATTTTTGAGGAATGGACAATCAAATTCATTCGAAATATATATTATAAACTATAACAATGAGCTGGCAATCCACCTTTCCGCTTGTTTTACACATGCACCCACCCTTAGCACTAGCCGGCTAGCCGCTATGCTTAGCTTAAACTTTACATTGTTTCGGTACAGTGTAGAGCAGTGTATTTATAAATCAACCATGCAATGTATGAGTTTAATTACAAGATTTTGATGCCATTAAAATTTAATAGTAAGTTTTTATAATTTTAGTAATTTTTCACTCCATAAATTAATATCTTACCATAAAAATCAAAATTGCCAGTTAATAGTGGGGTGTGTTCCTTTTTATTTCAACTTTTACTAACTAATTGGAGAAAATAATATATATATATATATATAGGGTTGTATAAATTATATTTCTACTTTTATTAGTGTGTGGTGGACAGAAATCAAATCGTGGATGGATTCCTGGCATAGTTAGGACAAAATAGCAAAAGTGTAAAACTCTTAATTGGCTAGCAAACAAATTTCGTTAATTAGTAAAGCCGAAAAATGAAATTGTCGTCTATGTATTTATTTATTCATACGTATACTGGGGAACTATTTACACAGCCGTAAGTAACTGTAACTCCCCATAAATTAGAAAAACTGGGGAAAGAAACAAAATATTTGATTTGTGTTAGGGACTTGTGTTAGTAGTATAAACTGAAAAAACAAGTCACGTATCAGCAGCCTCTGAGGTGGGGGGAGGGAGAGAGAGACAGAGAGTGTGTGTGCTAGTAATCTTCTACTTCAACAGACAACCATCAATCCAATGGTATGTTTGTGTGTCTGTTCTTTTTGTTTTTTGTTCTTTAATATGTTAATTTATAGTATTTGGCCAGTGCAGTTCCCTCCTCCTGAACACAAGGAGCAAATAAATTTGTCATATTTTGATGGATGGATGGATGGATGGATATGTAGTGTTACATGTTATGCGTTGATCTTTCTGGACAGGTGTTTTGATTGATTCTTCATTCTCACGTCACTTGTATGATCTTGATTTCTTTGAATTAATGGCTGATTACAAGTCCGATCTTCATGTTGCCATCCTTTCTGTGTGCTTGTTAATTTCTTTGTTTAATCATCTATTATTTGTTTTTAAAAGAAATGTTCACGAGGAAATCTGATTTCTGATCATCATGTGTGTATCTATCCGATTTCTGAAAGCTTGAATTTCTTTAGCGTTGCATGTGCATGGATAGATTTATTGACTTACTTTGTCTGTACCAAAAGACTCCCTCTTCTTCTCTGTTCCAGAGATTTCCAAACAGCTGCTTATGGATTTAGCTTTGCTAGTCGATTCCACCTTTTTATCTTTGTGGCGGGGCAAAGGAAGAAATTGGGGTTTCAGAAACAAAGATTTGACTAGTCATCTATGGACAAATTTTTGGTCTTCGAAGCAAGGATGGTTGGTTTAAGAACACACGGATGATGAGAATATGGCCTTCTCATTGGTATTTGAACTCATGTGAAGAACAAATTTATTTATCTAACTTCTGGAATTTTCCTTTCTCTGAAGCCACAATCATGATTGGTCATTGTGTTGCACTGAATGAGGACATCAAAATATGCTTGCATTGGCATCTGACTCTTTTTTCCACTCTTCATGATGTTGATTTTTCAGATGGAAGTGCAAAACTCTGAACACTCACATGTAATTGACGTATGTGGTGATGTGTCGGCTGTACAGACAAGCCTAGTGGGGAGCAGGTTTTGTGGAGAAGCACCTTGTGGATTTTCGGATTCTAAAACCAGTTCGAAAGATGCAGAGGAGCGTTCAGCATCCATGCTGAAGCTTTTGATTGTAGTTGTGCTCTGTATAATCTTCATGGGTGTAGAAGTTGTTGGAGGTATGAAGGCCAACAGCCTTGCTGTATTGACCGATGCAGCTCATCTCTTGTCGGATGTTGCAGCGTTTGCAATATCGTTGTTCTCTATATGGGCTTCCGGGTGGGAGGCGACTCCACGTCAGTCTTATGGTTTCTTCAGGATTGAGATACTTGGTGCCCTCATTTCCATTCAGTTGATATGGCTTCTCGCTGGAATCCTTGTGTACGAAGCTATTGTTAGACTTATTAATGAAAATGGCCAAGTTCAAGGATTTCTTATGTTTGTCGTTTCTGCAATTGGTTTAGCTGTCAATGTCGCCATGGCATTGTTTCTGGGTCATGATCACGGTCATGGTCACAACCATGGACATGATCACAGTCATGGGCATGATGCTAAACATCATCAGCATCATCATGGGGGTGACTTCAAACACAGAGATGAGCATCTTCATTCCCATGAAACAGATCGCACTGAGCCTTTGCTAAGCACTTGTTCAGAAGAACGTAAACCAAAGGATGGTCTGAAACCGAAGAAACAACGGAACATCAATGTGCAGGGGGCTTATCTACATGTACTTGGGGATTCCATTCAAAGTGTTGGGGTGATGATTGGCGGGGCAATCATATGGTATAAGCCTGAGTGGAAGATTATTGATTTGATATGCACCCTAGCTTTCTCTGCTATTGTGTTGGGCACAACATTCAGGATGTTGCGAAACATTTTAGAGATTCTGATGGAGAGCACACCTAGAGAGGTTGATGCCACGAGGCTTGAGAAGGGGCTTTGTGAGATGGAAGAGGTTGTTGCCATCCATGAACTGCACATTTGGGCTATAACAGTTGGGAAAGTGTTATTGGCCTGCCATGTCAAGATCAAGCCTGAAGCTGATGCTGACATGGTATTAGAAAATGTTATAGACTATATTAAGAGAGAATACAACATCAGTCATGTGACTATTCAGATTGAGCGGGAGTGTAGAAAGAGTTGAATATGAGTAGGTGAATTGTATAGGTGAGCTGCACTGCATGTCTGTTTTTAATAAATAGATAGTATTAGTTGTAGACGGATGATTGAACTGTCAATCTGCAATGGTTATATTCTGTCATAAGATATGTTTTCATGGTTCTAAACCCTTTAGCCAGTTCAATTTATGGAGAAGATTGCAGCGACTCAGTGTTCTCTTGGTGAATGCCATTAGATCTGAATTAAGCTGGAACAGACACAAGGCTTTATTTAACTACAAGGTTCCCAAACTAAATTTCACTTATCTTTGTAAAAAACTGCCGCTTTTGCCAAGCTTTTAAATTCTCTTCTTGTGCTCTCCCAAGTCCTATCCTCCTGCATTTGTGTTCATCGTGAACAAATCAAACTGAAACAAGCTTTTCATTCCAAGGCTAGCTTCGGGGGTTTCCAATCGCTATCTCTTCCCCGTTGAACGGTAATTCTAGCTGCATAGCTATTTTCAGCATCAGCGATCATCAAGCCAACCGTGGAGAAGGCTGGAGCATCCACTGATTCATTCATTCAAATTCATAGCTAGTCAACGATCAACCCATATATTATCAATTGAAATGAAGAATAGGATTTAAGTTGTGTAATCATACCGAAATCTCACCTTTATGAAAACGGTTTCTCCGTTGGGAATGTGCGTGAAACCAGAAGGCAAACATTATTTTTGCGTCAGCATTAGTGGCAAAATATTTCTGAAGACAACTTCACTTTTACAAACTGTTCTGTCCTATTTTGAGAGCCTGGAAAACGCATACTTTTACTTGTTACTGGTGATGAACCAATTTACTTTTACAAGTTCAACAGCTAAATACCAATAATCTGAAATAATAGTACCAAACTAGAAGTAGATATAGAAATGGAAATGCACAGAAAAACTGTTTGATAACAGACGAAATACGATAAATTATTTAGAGGTTATGAAATTAGATGTCCAACTACATGAATAATGACAAGACAAGATCAGGCAGTTGAAGCGTTGAACAAGTCCAAGCAGAATTCAGCTGCAAGCTCCCTGTTCCAAAATTTGAATAGACGGCCGGGTGATGTCGGTCAATCAAATCCTTTGAAGGGAAGGAGCTATAACAGCATCAGGTGATGGACGATAGAACGTTGAAACAGACATGCCTCCTTGTCACAGTCCACCCCAGCTCGATAGAGCACACTCTAACTCCTGTATCGATCGTTGCTAAGAACCTGAGTGATACGGATACATCCGAGTTACAAAATTTGATTTATTACCGTCTCTGTAAACAAATGAGATGTTTCAATTATTTGGCGGGAATGAAATTGACCTGCATTTGATCGCCGATGTTGACAATGAAGGTATTCGGAAATAGGAATAGGACTGACAGCAAGCCAGTTACCATTTCTAAGGACATCAATCAATCATCATTTAATAAATTAGGATCAGTGTGTCCTGTGTTGGCAATCCAGAAGTCAGCTCGGGCTGAGGGCAGGGTGGATACATACAAGTTTAAAGCCATGTGTTGCCCATATTTGCCTAATGCCTCCTTTTCTATAAATATAATTTAATCACTTTGAAGCCCTGAGCTTTCTGTTGAGGACTCAACTCAACTACCTTAGCACTAATCGTCTTTACACTTGTACAGTAGTCACCCACGGCCTTCCTGTAAAGTGCCTAAGAGGTTGTTTGTTAAATGTCTGAGATTTAAAATTTTATTAATTTCAAACATTTTTTAAAATATGCTTATTTATTTTTTTGAAACTTATGTCTGATTTTAAGATATTATATCTGAATAGAAAAAGTAAATTTTTATGACTTTTATCTTAATGAAAAAAAGCTTGAATAATAAGTAAATATTATATTATAAAAATATTTCTGTAAAATAACGTATTTCCTAAGTTATAAAATTTAATCTTTTTTTGTTTTAATTTATAAGGATCTAAATATCAAATAACTAAATTTAAGTTTTTTTATTGTAAAAACAAACAAGATGTCATTTATATTCAAATATTTAAAAAAAAACAAATATATCACTCAAATTTTTATATTCAAATCCATTCTAACTTTAGAAAAATTTAGATCCATTTAAATTTCAGACAAAAAAACAGATGTTACCTAAATCTCAAAACAACGGATTAAATATATGACTGGACACACACACACACATACAGTTAGCACGTAATGTTGAAGTGGATAGCAATGAAGGCATGAAGCAGTCTCTGGAAATCTCTCCAGTTGGACACCTTTTCAGTCTTGACATTAAAACTAGTGGACAGTCTTATAAGGGCCTCGAAGGGTCATCAGAGCAACTGTTCAACCTCTTTCTCTGGCGATTTCTCAACATGTTATTGATCACTGCCTCCAGGATCCTATAGTTCTTCACCTGAACGAAGCCAACATCGTGGCATGCCTGGCCAATCTAGAGGACCGTAAAGACCCTCCAGATCGATAAGGTGAATTGTACCATCTGATATCTAAACCTCGGTGAGATTTAGACGGTCAGGGATGGGCTGAATATAGTTAGGGGGAACATTTTTAACAGTAGATGCAAGGTCGGATAATAGAAGCTTGGTGGTAGTTGCAAGCAACCATGTCCAATGACCATTAAAATTGTAATTTCCTGATGGAAGTCAAAAGGTTCCAGCTGGTGATCAGTGGTGACTTCTGTTTAATATATGTTTATATGCACATTGCATAACATACATTGTGGTGGGAGTGGAGTAAGAGGATAATACAGATCTGACGGCTTTTGACTTCACCATTCACCGACCACTGGTGACTACTGTATCTGTATCGGCAATTTCATTCTTACAGCCGGCGGTGTCAGTCTTTCCCAAAAATTCATTGAGTACCTGAGTTTGATTTGGGTGCTATCAGGCAAGAAAAAGGGCAAAGCTGGAGGCCGCTGCTGGCACAGAGCAACTGGCCGTAAATAGGAACTTATGTTATACATTTTGGGTCCATTGTGCCATTTGAAGAGGAAGTGCTGTCTCATAAATTGGCAAAGTGCATCATAATGGCTAAATACAAGGTGACAGAAAAGGAGAAGGAAAGGAGTTCAAGGAAATATTAGCCGGCTCTGTACATCAATTCAAGTTACAATTTTGTAATTTGACTTTACTCTTATGTTACATCTTTTTAAAATTCTAATGGAACAAAATTTAAATCCAATAAGCAAAGGTCCTTATCACAGCATCAAAACTATGCATTGCTACAAGAACAAATAATCAAATACTAATAAGTACTAATTCTAGCATTAACAGATAAGATGCTAAGATATTTCAAGTTTGCATAAAGAAATTGCGGTACATATAGTAAGATTCAAGGCAAAGAAAATACTTGATGATTGCAAGAAATGGAATAGTAAAGACCAAATTTAATTGTTGATCCAAGAGTTGGCAAATTGCACATTCTTTTCTGCATAAATGGTGCAATCTGAAAGATCAGCGCTGTGCACTAAAGAGCGCTCTGCCAATGATGCCAGTGGCCTCAATATAGCGATCCACACACCGAGAGACGCAACTACTCTCACTGCCACTCAGACTTGAACCTGGTTTTGTGATGCACTTCTCAAAGCACTTGCCTGTTACAGTCTGATAAGCAAATAACCACTTAAACCATAAGTCCACTGGAGGAAGAAATGATTCATCCAAAAACGAGACCCAACCAACAAACAGTGGACAATTTTTCATATGTGAAGTCAAAACAAATAAGAAAGAGGGGCAAAAACTAAAAACTCTGCTCAGCAGACAAAGCAATACTAAATATTGCTTATCCCATACATACATATTAGCACCAGATTCAAAATTCCTCCCTATGACCTAGGAAATTTTCGAAATCCAAAGTGATGATTAGGTAAAAATAAGTCAGAAGTAGAGTGTCCGCATTATCAGATGTATAAGGTAAAACTATGATTCAAATTAGCCAATGTTTCTAAGCATATACACGCAGATACTCAAGAAAGAATTGCTGATCCCACCGAAATCACGAAAGACACGTCGGCATAACTTGTAAGAGGACTTATGTTTACACTCTTTGTATAAAGCATGCAAATAAGGTAGAATGCAGAGAAAAGTGACTGGAGAAACTCTCAAGAACAAGTTCCCAAAACACCCTCCAACTACAACTACAAATCAATAAAGTCTATAGAGGGCAGTTTATTCAAGCAATTTTGATAACCTAAAGCCATTTACAGCCAAAAAAGTAACGAAAAGATGGGCCTTTTTTTTCCTTAAAAAGAAATCTAAAGATCAATTTAGTTTCGAACGCGCGAACACAAATTTGCAAAAAGAACGAAATTAAAAAAAAGCACAAAGCAGAGAAAAGAATGAATGTCTAAGGAAGATTAAAGGGGAAAGAGAAAAAAAAAACAGAAATGAAGAGTAACGACGGAAACTGATGAAAGAGATTGACTACCTCGAGAAACTCCTGGGCATAAGCCTGAGCAAGCTGGAGCTTCAACTTGTCCATGAACTCCTCATTTGAGAACTGAGACGATCCTGCTCCGCTCGCTGAAGATGTAAACGAATCCATTTGCTTGTTTTCTTCTCTTCACTTCACTTCACTTCACTTGCTTATATTATAAATAAATAAAACCCTAGAAACCAAACATCTATCTCCATATTAATCTAGCATAAAAGTCAAAAGCCTTAATTCTTAAACACCGCGAGCCGAAAGTGACTGTCGAGGTTTTGTTTTAAGTCGAATTTACGGGCCTTAGATGGGAAACGGCCCAATTAGCATGGGGTCTAGATTGAAACCAAAACTCGAAGCTCATTGCAAGCCCAGATATTTGATGTGAAACGGCCCAGAAAAGAAAATGCTCTCCCTGTCCCTGTCTCTTCTTGTCGCTTGCTTAAGACAAAAATAGAGTTTGCAGGAAATCAATGAAAGGTCTGATGATGATGTGATGACAGACACGTTTCCGCATTGAGCCCCACATCCAAAATGTGGTCTTGGCTTAATTTGGTTAATTAAGAAATGCAACTAGGTAATTAAAAGTAAGCCCCAATTTCCCTACTTACAAAGTCAAGGAGGCATCATATCATATCACGCATAGAGGAAAAAATGAAGTTGCAATTAAACAAATGTTAATTGCATTGAAAAGAAGAGTCAATTATCAATATTTGTCGAGATTGAAGACGAGGGTAGCGTCGGGTGCGGTGGGGTAGTTTATTTATATTCCCTTCAATTTTGCCATCACCACTCAATTCATACAAATTAATTTTATAACAACAAAGCTCCAAATCCAATATCCTGAATGGGGAAACCGACACTCCCAAGTCCCAACTCCCAACTCCCATATGTAACATAAAACAAACGATAGGATAGGCGCCAGAGCCAACTGGACGGTAGAAGGCGTGGTATCACCTGTGCTATCTTAATCAATGGGGGTCCAATATTGTGAGCTTCCATTTCAAAGGGCACGTGGTCCTCTACCTAGCTGCTGCCTCTCCTCTCCAGCATTGTGCTCACCAAACTGCAACCATGCCCCTTTCTTCTTTCTTCTTTCTTCTTTTCGTTTTTGTTGCTTCTTTTACTTTGAGATTTGAGAACCACCCATCAGGATTGAGGAACGCATTGGCCAGGGAAAATTTTAAAATTTTTTTTTTTAAAAAAAAAGAAACACACACTTTAATTTAGTTAATACGTTTCCAATGCCGTATTTGACATTCGGTTTACCATATCTCGTCTTTGCTCGATCGATATACACATATATATCGATGCAGCGATCGAGGTATGGACCATTAATAACTTCAATTGGCGAGACATCATTAGTCTCGTTCTGAACCCCCATCATCCTACATTATTGCTTATGTATGTATGCAATTGATTTTCTTTATGAGTCTTAACTCTAGCTGGTGATATGCCTTTACACAGTTTGTAATGCATTCATTTTGTTCATTAGATAATTAAAAGTGAGAGTTTGTTACTAAACGTAAAAGAAAAAAAAAACGAATGAGAAATAATTTTTTTTTAAATGTCTCTATTAAATATATCTATTTTCCAAATGATAAAACTTACTACCTTTTATACATTTTGATTTATTATGACATAAATCCCAAATATCGGTATTTAAAATTTTTATTTATAAAAATATATATGATATCATTTATATTAAAATATTAAAAGACGATAAACAATTATATGCGATAGGCATTTAAATTCAGACCCAAACTTCAATAAAATTCAAAACTTATACTATTTTTTTTTAAAAGAGACAAATGTTATCCAAGTTTAGGTTTTGGAAAGTGGAAACCATTCATTAGAATTAGTGCTGCATAATTATCAAGATCATTGATCATTTCTCTCTCTCTCTCATTAGACTTTACGCCATGTTCGGTTGGCATGAACTGTAAAAAGAATGCGATTTCTCTTACTCTTTTCATCAGTTAGTATGAGCATCTCCAAAAGTCTCTAAAAATTTTACTCTTTAAATATTTATTTACTTATTTATATGACAAATATAAGAGTGAAAAAATATTTTATTTTCCAAAAAAAAATTCAAATAGAAATAAGTTAATATTTATTTTAATCAAATAATTTTTTTAGAAGTCAATATTAATTAAAACATTTCTCTCTTTTTCTAGTAAAAAGTAATAAAATATAAATTAAAAAGGGAGAAAGCAACTCTCTAAATTTGAAGAGAGAGAATCATTTTTATTTGAAGAATTTTAATTGAAGTGTCTTTTAAAATTTTAAATATTGACATACTTCTTCAAATAAGCAATAAAATCTTATTTGAAGAGTTTTTAGTGATGTTCTAAACTCTCTTTAGTTAGAATTTAATTTCCATTTAAATTTAAATTCCAACAAAATCCGAGCTAGATTTGGCCGTAGAGTCACTTTTTATTATTATTATTGTTGTTAATAATTATTATCTTCGGATTCAGAATCAGAAACGCTGCCGATGCTATGCCTGTCTTCACTTGCCCCCCTTTTTTAATAATAATAATACAAATTATTGCTGCGCTCACCACTAATATTCCCCCACTTCCTCCACAGCTTGTGAGAGGGTGATTGATAGATAGATATGCCGTTTTAAATTATTAAATTTTTACTCAATTGGGTATTTAACAGACGATTCGTATCAGTTATTGCATGCATGGTAGAAAAGCGAAACATTAAAAAGAAATGGTGGATATCTTCATGATAATAATAATAATAATTAATTAATTAATTAATTCTACTTGCGGATGTCATTGGAGAACTTTTTCCTTTTGCAACTTGGGACACGAGATTAATTAATGGAGCTCTTGGGTCATGTCCGTCTGGTCAAGTATACTACTGGGTTCTTCCTTTTTTTAGAAAAAAATATTAATTTAAGAAATCCCCAATGCAACATGATTAATCGTATATATACACTAAAGATCCCAGTCAACATTATTTGTTCTAGCTAGGCAAGGACCAAATGCGGATAATTTAGAATTAATTCACCTCTCATAATCTGAGCATTCTTGATTTTTTACAGATATTGTGCTACATATGTTTTAGTATTTGTAGATGATTAAGATTTAATTATTATTTTTTTAATTTATTAATCACCAATCATATCAATAGAATTTGCTCAAATGAAGATCAGATCAGAAAAAAATTCTAATTCTTTTTAAAAAACCATAAACGTAACTATTAATTCTTCCCTTAATTAATTATAAACTTCACTACTTGCGGGATGTAAACTTGTAATTGTTGGTTTAATGGAAATATTATCCGTGGGCTGGAACAAGTGGGCTTTTCTCATTGATTGGATAGGAGGAATGCGTGGGTTTGCAAGTTGGGTTGTTTGGCAAGTCAGAAAAAAGAAGAAGAAAAGAATCAGAAAAACATAATAATGAATTAATAATAATCAACGGTAATTAATGTTGTATTTACTTGGTTCCCTTTGTTGATTAGTTCAATAAATGCAAACGTCATCCTATACAGGTCAGATGACGAAAGCTGGCTTAATGTTAATGACTTGAAAGCTAATTGCCCGGTAATAATTGTAAAATAATAATTGTCATGTCTGTCTCCCGAATCCCACCATTTTGGACATTTTTATATGTTTAATAACAATCTTAAATTGAACCAATTCAAAGGTATGCTCTCACGAACATCAAGACAGGTAAAGCTAGCATAGCATTTACAAGATTCAAAATTAATGTCCAACGCAATTGCTTTCTCCCTCCTCCACTAATTAATCAGAATGAAATGTCACTGTTTTGAATTAATCA
Source organism: Citrus glauca (assembly GCA_029633175.1). Taxonomy (NCBI): domain Eukaryota; kingdom Viridiplantae; phylum Streptophyta; class Magnoliopsida; order Sapindales; family Rutaceae; genus Citrus; species Citrus glauca. Next base: position 6,209,440 of record JAQOOD010000003.1, on the reverse strand, counting down.
TGTGATTATTATTATATGTATGAATGGGTCCCTTTTTTACTCACCATATAAATAATAATAACTAATACAGGGCATTTGCAAATAGCTGGATAGGATTTAGGCAGCAAATCTGGAGGATGGGGACCGAAGGGGAGCAAATTATGCCGCACATGTAAGTCACACACACACACACATATATATATATATATAGAAGCATAGCCAATCAGTGCAATTTTGATCAGTTGGGTAATATTTGTTCATCAATTATAGCGGCTTCACAATTATATGTATTCAACAAATCACAACTATTATTATTGCCCCACCCCCACTATCCTACAATTGAGATGCTACCGTTCGTCATTTTCCTCTACACGTTTTGACTTTGAAATGATTGGATGCTTGGAATCATATGTACATGTCATTTCTCAGTTAACATTCAAATAAATCACTCTGCAGCTTTTTTTTTTTTTAGAAATTCTTAAGTGCAGATATTAAAATATTAATTTTGTACAGATAGAATTAAAAGATAAAAAAATAACAATAAAGATTTTAATATTTTATTTTTTATATTTTAATGTCCGTAAATTTGTAGGGTTTTCTTTTTCTTTTTTTGTTAGTCTTGATCCTAAAAAATATGTGTGTGTATGTGTGCGAATATTAAAAAGACTAATCAGCAGAAAAAAGTTAATTAACAGTCAACTAATGACAACTTGTGATTAGTGTTATTATTTTATACTTTTTTGAAAATACCATTTGATCTAATATAATACACTCACACACATATATAAAGAGATAAATAGGTACAGAGTCCCGCAGCTTACGATAGTATTAAAATTAAAAATAAATAATTGAGTGAATTATCAATAACAAAGTGATAGGTGATGACTATTACATAACTAAGATGAGATTAATTAAATTGATATTGGACCTTATATTTAACGATCTATATAATGTTGTTGTTATATGACATGTGGAAAGACAACGAGACCTTTTTATTGATGAATTAAATTGAATGAACTTAATTAAGCGAGACCTCTTGTCTATCTAATAACTCTAAAGTTGATTATTTTATTCATCAATCAATTAATTACCATCTAGTTGTGCGCCCACCACCATCGAGTGGAGAGTGGTGCGTACAAATTTAATTAGACCGAGTCAAAACCCTAACCTTGAGTTAGATTGATTGATTCTTCACTTTATATATATATATATATATATATATATATATATTAAATTTTGTTGTCTGAAAATAAATTGAAAACTGTTTTTATAGTGATTATTATAATTATTAGGGAGAGGAGGAATATTAATTAAAAAAGAAAAGAAAATAGAATTAAATAAAAAAAGAAAAGTGGAGAGTGAAGCTCGCGGTGAAGAAAACAGCTGGCTTAGGACTTAGACTTAAGAGGGGCCTTATCAGAGAAGAGAAATAAAGAAATAAATAAAATGTGCGAAACAGTATCCAGGATGAAGACAATGACAGGTTCACATGAGCCCAAGCAGATAATACTTGGGGGTCCCTACCCCTACGTATGTATAATCTCACTCAATACCCTCCCAGTTACGATCTTCATTCATATCTCCTATCTCTCTCTCTCTCTCGGTCGCTCTCTCTTTCTGTATTAGTATTAATTTAGTACAATTAATTGTTTACAAAAGAAAAATAATAATAATAATAATAATAATAATAATAATAATAATAATAATAATAATAATAATAATAATAATAATAATAATTCAACTGGGCCTAACTAGAGAACCTTCAGGGAGCTAGGCACCATCGCCCTGTAAGAAATTAAGAAAAAATCAGGTTTTGCTTTGCTTTGCTTGCTTGCTTTTACATGCGTGTGTGAGTATGTATGTGTATATATAATTTCTCCATTCTCACTTTTTGTAATTTTTTTGGTTGTCAAGGTCAACAACAAGAGGAGGAAGTTGCAGTAGTACTGTTAGTTTGAAATGTCCATGGAGGCCCATCTCATGCGTCTGAGTCTTCTTAATAATTAAAAACCTTCAACCCACCCTCTCTATGGACACACAGAATATATAGTTTGCTATAAAGAAAAGTCATACAAGTAGCAGCACTGGTCGCCGCCGCCTGTTTCACAAATTTGTTTCTTTAATTTGATATCTGCTGCCTTGTTTGTAAGGAAATGAAGAAGCATGTTATTACTATATTAGTTGTGGGGTAGGGGGTTGATGATCTTCGTGCCATCCATCTTGATTTGTTGTGTGGGTAGTGATCTAGATGCATTTTGATTTTAATTAATTAACAATCGATGGAGTTTGGGTCGTCGTCAAACTCATACTCAAATAGAGAAAGGTTAATTTGTGAAGAAGATGAGATGATTGGAATTGATTATGAGATGGGTAATATTATTCGCAACACTGGTAGCAACCAAGCCGTGAAGCTTCATTTCAGTACTACATACGCGTCTAATTCTTCCTCCTCTCCATCATCAGCATCTTCTCACCACCACCACTACACAACCCAGACCCAGCAGCTGCTTCCTCTTACCACCCATCATCAAAATTACAACAAACAACAACAACCACAAATGGGTTCTTGGCTATTAGGCAAAACAACAACAACAACAACGACAGCCGCAGAATTAGAAGATGTCTCAAACGAAGAAGAAACTGCAGCACCAACAAAAGAGCAGGCCATCATCATGCAGGAGACGAAGGATATTATTGAAGAAGGAGAAGCAGAAGAAGATCGTGTTCTTATTAGCTTGGAGAAGGAACACATGTTTGACAAAGTTGTAACACCAAGCGATGTGGGTAAGCTGAATCGTTTAGTCATTCCAAAGCAACACGCAGAAAAGTACTTCCCATTAGACTCTTCCTCGAACGAGAAAGGCCTTCTCTTGAATTTCGAGGATCGAAATGGAAAGCCATGGAGGTTCCGCTACTCTTACTGGAACAGCAGCCAAAGCTACGTCATGACCAAAGGCTGGAGCCGCTTTGTCAAGGACAAGAAACTTGATGCCGGTGACGTTGTTTCCTTTCATAGGGGTGTTGGTGATTTGGCTAAAGGTCGTCTTTTCATTGACTGGAGGAGAAGATCCCATCCTCCTGCTGCAGCTGCTGCTGCTTCGTTTTCTCGCCACCTGCCATTTCACCGGTCCATTCCTTGGAATCCTTTGCTGATGACGAGGCCACCAGTACTGCCGGCGTCCATTTACTCACAATCACAAATCAACAATAACTTTTATAACCGTAACAGCATCAGCCTTGGTGGTACTGGTAATAATAATAATGTGCTAAACCCGCGTACACTGGGGTCTATTTTGTACTTGAGATCACAATTACCAACAGCGCCGGCCACACAACAACCACCACCACCACCACCACATACGGAGATAGGAATGACGAAGTGGCAGCAGCATCCAATGGTGTTTGATTCGGTGCCGGTGGTCCAAGGAAAGGCGACGGCAAAGAGATTGAGACTATTTGGTGTGAACATGGACTGCCCCATAACGGAGTCGGATGATGAATGTCACATATTGTCCTCGTCAACAAGTATCCAACATGCTACAATGGCAATTCATGATCAGCCCTCTAAACTTTCTTCATCATCACAATTAAGTCTCTACGATGCTACTCCACTGCTTCCTCCTTTCGACTTCCTCAACAAAGGCAAGGCTTCCATGTCCTTTGATTGATCCGGTATATAGCTAGCTGCTAGCTGCTAGCTGCCGGAGAAGAAGAAATCATCTGTCAAGACTCAAGACAGCTAGCTTGGCTAATCATCACCTCTCTTTTTTTTTATCTTAATTTCTTTTTCTCAATATATATTTACGCAATTAGAATATATATGGTTTTACATTGATACAGTCTTCACAATATTAATGTTGCTGTCTTCATCTCCATCTATACTTAATAACAATAAAGAAAAATATTGGTGATCAAATTGGGTATCAGAGATCCATCCCCAAGGGGGAATATAATGCATGCAGCTGCAGCAGGTTTCAAGTGTTGGTGTTTCTGAAGATTTTATCTCAAATAAAGATTATGTGCAAGCTAGACTGACCATCAGGCAGCACTGATGTCTTCTATATATGTATATCCTTTAGTTAACTTACTTTTGTGATCATTTGATTCTATATAGTGTATATAGGTTAGAAAGTAAACAATATTAATTTGTTTATGAGAAATAGAAAATAATGGCATGCATATATGTGTATATATATAAATATATATAATTTTTGCCTTTAAGGGGCTGTTAGTGTAGTGGCTTCTCCAATAATCTGTGGTGGCTTCTCCATGGTTTTTCTCAGTGAATGAATGAGTTTTAATTTAATTATTCTCTGCTGTTTTTGGCTCTTTCTTCCTGTTACACTTGCCAGCCCAGTAATAACAAGCTTTCCTGCCTCAGTAATTAACTTTGTACAGTATGCTAGGTACGTGAGATATTATTGAAGTTTTTAGCTCTCTTTTGTCTTTATTTTGGTAGGTTGTTGTTCTTGTCGCTGCTTCCTTGGGCACACTCCCAGGTTTTTGCAGACAATTGTTCAGACTACTAAAAGGTAACATTTATCTTGATTTCTTTGAACTCTTTTTGCTTTCTTTTTTGCTTCCCTTGTATAGCATCTATCGCTCTCTCTCTATATGTATATATATTATACACATGTGCATTAATTGTGAATATTAATTATTAATCAGCAGCCTCCAGTTTCTCAATTCAATTCATTGCACGCAGTGCACTGCACAGTTTAATTTATAGGAAAGCAATTGCTATTTACCTACTGCTATTGCATAGAATGTTCCCCTTGTTTCTCTTTAGTTTTCTCAGCCCTAATATATAATTAATTGATCAATAACAATGCTGTTGCTAGAGTTACTTTTTTCCACCCTATTACTTTTTCTAAAAAAAGTGAGCACTAGTTGTTCATGATCGAATTTAGTTTCTACCTCAATTATTTTAGCAAACTATATAAGTTCTTTATAAAACTCTTTGCAAATAAAGTCCAACTAGTAACCTCATTGAGGCGTTTAAATTGAAAAATATAGAGTTACTACTACTATTTTGGATTGGATGCATCCCTTCCCCCTTGAATGCATGTCTATCCCTCCTGAATTCATCAAGAGAATATTATTTTAGCCAACTATTAACGTTACCATTTTTTCCCCGAAAATTTGTTTTCCTTGTAGCATGCTATTGCAAGGTGATTTTTTCTTTCTAATGTTTATTGGTTTATAATGTCTTGCGTACTAGATGGTTTAGTTTTCTTGCAATCCTTAAAGTGGTGGCATAGAATCTTATAACTAAATGTAATTTCATTCATATTAGTTAAAGAGGAGTATAAGTACATCTGTTTCTCATCGCATCCCTTTTGTTATAATTATATATGTATACCATGTACAACTTTATATCTTTCTGTTTATAGGTCCTGATTTGGTAGAAATATACATGTTGAAATCATGCCTTGCTTTGCTTGAAGGTATTATATATAGTGAGTGCCTTCATTTCTGTACACAAAGTTATTTTAATTTTCACCTTTTTTTTCTCCTTTTTCATCCAAATTCTCCTTGTTTTCTGGTCAAATGCATGCCCTGAAGAAGTTATCTGAGGCATCAAAATAATTTGCAGAAATGCATTAGAAAGCTGCCCCAAAGAAAACTGACTGAACCATTACCCGATGAACTTTTTTTTTTTTTTCTCTTTGATAACGTACCCTAAACCTTTGATTTCCAATTTAGATGCATTGAGCATAGGCTCCGTAGTGTCTGTTAATTAAATTAAGTTCCTTCATCATCTAACATCCATTACATTAACGTTTCGATTCATGTATGGAATTGGGTGATATTGGAGGGTGACTAGGAACTAAAAAGCGAGACATGAAGGCATTCACATTCAACACTTTTTTAAGTTGTCATGATCTTTCTCATAGTTTCCGACCATATATGGGTTCAAAAAAAGCAAGCATGTTATTGATCAATAAAGACATTTCTCACAGTGTGCACACTAGCCATAAGAAAGAAAGATCGCAAGGTTTAAATTTTAGATATTTTTATGCATTCTACAAATTTATATTTTTTTAGAGTTAGTTAACTGGGTTTTCATGTCCTAACTGATCACACTGCCTATATATATTCAGAGAGGATACATATTTAACTTAATATAAATGGGTCGTTATCTAAGAAGGAATTATTGGTTTTTTTTTTAAATTGAATTTCGCTAGCAATTTGGATTTGTTTATGTTAATGAGGGTCCGTTTGAGATTGAGATTGTGTGGTTGTATTTTAAAAGTTACAGTACTAAAGTATTCGATAAACAATAGTTGTTGTATCTTGGAAGGTATGTTAATATGATTTTTCAGTTGTATGATAGAAAATCTATAATATCTTTAATAATTTTGTTAAAATTAAAATTAAAATTTTATATTTATTACATACTATTAATTTTTGTTTCATAATTATAGTTTCTTTTTTTTTTTCTCACAACAACTACAAGTTAAAAGATACAACACCTCAATATCAAATAGGACCTTAATTGGTAAGATTCATATTTAGAATATCCATCATTCAGCTGCCTTCTTATAAAAAGCAACGGTATTTCTCAAGAAATTATATGATAACGGCTAGATTAAGTTCTTTCGTGCATACCGCATGATCACCATCATATAATTTTTTTTTATTGCAACCTGAGGATTAATTTGCTGCAATTAATTGATGAATTTCTTGCCAAAACCAGCCGCTCTTAAACATAGTTAGCTCGCCATGGATATCGATGTAGGGGGGGGGGGGTGGGATTTTTCTAAAAAATAAACCAGTATGCACATTTAACATAGTGGGAAATGTTCTTAAACCCCCTAACCTTTTGTGGTGTATTTGGAAGTTGTGGCTTTTTTATTACATGAAACTTTTGTCTTTAGGAGTTTGTTCTGTGTCATATATTCCAGAAAAGATTTGAAAATAATCACAAAAATGGAGGAGCAAAAGGAAAAGAATCACGACAGAGTTCGGGATACGTAATCCTTCCACCAAAAGAGATTAATTTGCCTAATCTTTGCTCAAGTATAGATGGCAATTTGCATTTATTTATTTATTTTAAATTCTTGCCCATTGTTAAATTTCTTGTGATTCTTCTCAGTTCTGACAGAAGAATGTTTGTCTTCAATTTCATCATGTATTTGCGCTAGAATGGAGGTCTAGTGCAAATTGCAAAGGTAATTATCAATCTCAATACAGTTCCGATCACAGGGCATTAAATGTACATTTCACCCAAAGCATGCTTAAAATGGAGTAAAAAAATATACAACAAAACAAAAGAAGGTAAGCTTTTAACCGCACCAGTTGATTAATCTCCATTTCTAAAATATATATATATATATATATATGATTAATCTCCAATGACAGTTATTTACATATAAGGTGAGAGTCTAACAGTTATTAAGTGACTTGAAAAAAGCTCACTATAGAACAATTTTTTTCCCCCATAATTTATTTTCTACATTGAGAAGATATGCTATGAAAGCACTAAAGCTAAACAAGTCATGACAAAAGAATCTCATTAAGTTTGAATTGCGGCACCCGACATAGAGACCCTCTTAAATACCTTAAAATATGCCGTGATCACTTTGGTGAGAGTATCGACTCAATTCTAATTAAAAAATAGATAGAAATAGATTTTTTTTTTATTCATAGAGTGGAGTAGATATCATTATGATATATGTGTGGATAAAAATTTAAATTTCGTCGTAATAAAGTTGTTTTAAGGGTGATCATAGTAGATAATGGGTGGAAATATCAATAAATTGAATATACATATGAAAAAAAAAGGTTAATAAGCACAGTTAATTCTTCTTGAATAATTTTAAAAAATGTTAATTTTAAGAAATGTATACCACGTCATCCGTAAGCCCATTCAATAAACTTTGAATACACTCTTCTAAGTGCGGTTGATCAATAATCAGGAGAGCAAAATCCAAAACACAGGTTTAATGGTGAGCTAACCTACGTGAATGAAAATAAAATAACTATTCATTAAAGAAACAAATAAGCATGACAAGATAAAAATAAAAAAAAAAGTCCTACGTGAGCTCCGCAGGAGCTTCTTTGAAAACAAATACAACAATTTAGTTTGTGTAAAATGTGAATTTAGACCACTTGTGAGCTGAAAAATTACAAAGGTATAATGGTGGTTGGCACAGAATATTAAATATTCACATGGTAATTAGTACAGAAGAATTAATAATATTAAAAAAGAGAGCAAAATTGTCAAAGTGGGTGGGTGTCAAAGAGGGAGAGGGAGGGCGGTGAGGATTTTACCAGAGTAAGCAAATTAAATCGTTGTTAGGCTGGCAGCTGGCTGCTGTCAAGCTTTTCAAGGACAACCCACTGTGTTTGTTTACGCCGTCTAGTTTTTCTCAAAATTAATTAATTTAAATTGAAAGGATAGAAAAAGATTATAGGTACTTATCAGTCTATCTAGCTGGTATAGTAAATTGAGGTCCGGTTCATAAATCATTATCACCATTCACACAAACATACATACATACATGTGTATTGATCATGACTGTGCGTCTAAATGCATGCATTCAGGACCATCGATCATTATCACTAAGTACGTGGCCCACCTATTCTCTGCGAAAAGACTTTATATACACACACACACACACATAGCAGCATAGATTCTATTACGACTATATGCGTGCATCTAGTCGCTGGCTGCAACAACAATCTAGTTTATTTGTACTTTGCGTTGGGCAGCTGCTTGCTAGCTAGAAAAAGAGCTGTTGAATTATATTTTTATGGATCAGTAATTATTAATTAATTTTGTATTTGCTTAATTATGTATGTGCTGCTATCACCCTAACTTTGGCTTCCTCATTTAGAATCTGCTGACGATCTCTAAATATTTAGGAATTAAGGATATTTTAATGAACATGAAGGCGGAAAAACCCTCAACACGCACGCACAGAGAGAGAGAGAGAGAGAGAGAGGGAGAGCGAGGAGTCGTCCCCACTCCAGCTAGCTAGGTTTAGGGTTTATATGTAGGGGTATTGAATGACGACAATAAAATATATATGTATATATATTATTTGAAAGGAAAGGAAAGGAAAGAAAAGAAAAGAAAAAAGGTAGTAAGTAAAGCTTAATTTGTCGCAAGTGTGTGAATAGAGCAGCAGCAGCAGCAGAAGACGCGTGCAATTGAATCCCACTCCACGACTCCATTCTCCACTCCTTCCTAGAAGAAATTGCATGGACCACGTACGTTTTATTTTGGTTATTTTGTTTGTTCCTTCTTTCTTCGGTACCTAACCTAGCTCTCCTCTCTTATTATTGACGCAGCAATAGCAATAGCAAAAGCGATTTTGAATTACACTGCCTGCTGCTAGTACATTCCCGTGAATTTTAATTAGTGTGATGCTGATGCCCCTCCCACCTTTCTTTTGGTTTTTGGTCCATATCCAATAAAAACATACGTACACATATAATAGTAATAATTTCTTAATAAAGACGTTTTTATTTTTACAAAATAAAGATATTACTAATAAATTAAAAAAATATAAATCTTAATATACGAATAAATGAAAAATACAATTTTAAATATCTTTAAATGTTTTTTTATATTTTAATAACATCTTTATTTTAATAAAATAAAAATATTAAATTTATGCGCGCGGGTCCACATATACACATGTTAGCTTTTTTAGCTGCTGATATCTATGTAGTAGAACTTTTTCGATGGCGAAAGCTAATCAAGAGTTGAAAGAAAAAAAAAAAAGGAAAACGTACGAGTAGGGAAATTAAGGCAAGTGGCATGCTCTCTGTCTCTGTTACCCAAATTTATTGATCAACATTCCATGTTTTCCCCCATATCACGAAGCTGCCCTGCGCCACCCGCGCACATTCTGATCATTTCTGCTCATTCTCTACTCATTCAACGAAATTCCAATTTCATTTATTTATTCATTCATTCATTATTCCAATGGGAAGCCCTTCAACCTTTTAGGTTTCGTCATTAATTGTGTTGCTGGCCTAAAGCAGCTGCAGCGGCAGCAGCAGCAGAAGATGGAAAGAGACGAGTGAAAAAGCTGACACTTGTATTCGTTTCATACTTAATATGTTACTTATTTATTAATTATTATTGTTGTTGTTATTGTTATTACTGTGTCGTCGTTGATAAAGCCAACAATACATCAACAAATTAACGACGACAGTGCAAAGGAAGGCAGTGTTGTGGATGGACCATAGAGAAAGAGAGCGAGAGTAGTGTTCGGCACTTTTGACGATTACAGCTCAATTAGATTGTGGGTTTGGCAGCAGTATCTCAAATATGACAAAGACACGCATGTTGATTTTTCAAAATTGTTGTCCATTTACTTATATGAGCATATAAAATAATACACACATATATCTAAGTAGGCTTGCGGGGGCTTATCATAAATGGGATACCAAACAAATTACGCATGGGGTTCAGGTCCCCCACCGCCACTTGATGAATGGTCACTTTAAGCTCTTGGGGTTGAAATTGAATAATAAGTTTACATGCCTTGTCCCTTGTACTTCCAAATGCCTATTCAATACCCTTTGCGTGTTGTGTTTCCCTTTAATTGATTAGCACGTATCCTACTACTGCTTCTCCATCACCAGATAAAGCTGATATTAAATTCAATTACCTTTTCGGCTTATTCTTCTGCATTCCTTCTACTTCATGTGCATTGCACATGCCATGGATACCATATTGAAGATGACAGACAAATTTTAGTCCGTTAGCCTTTTTCACATTTCGCCCTGTTTTAGTTGGGCCCGTTTCTCTCTTCAATGTCCCCTTCCGGCCCAGCTCTTATCGGGTTTAATCCAAGACTGCTACTATTGGCGCCCCTCTCTTACACTTTTGAAACCCATTAACTTGTTATCACTACCACTCTCGCGCACAAAATCCATCGCTAGCCCTCTAGACAAATGGCCACCTTAACAATAGAACAAGAAGAAGAAGCCGATATGAAGCGATAATTACGGTCAATAAACAGAAAGTTTAACATATTTCTTAAACAAACAAAAGCCCCCTTTTATCACTTTTAATTTACCGCCTTTTTTTCCCCCATCATCAGTAAACATGAAGGGATTCATGATCCATGGTAAGGGCGAAGATAAAAGAAAATCATTCACAAATATTCTACATATATAAATTTTGTCCACCATGACACTATGTCGACAGTGAATTTAGGTTTCAAAATTGCAACTAATATCAATCAAGTTTTCAGTTTTTAGAGGTAACTGTTGGAAATCTTATTTGAACCAATAGCTAATGTGTTGAAGTGGGGTTATAGAAAGAATGAACAAATTAAGAGATGAACTGTCAGGATAAAATTTACAATTGCATGGGATGTGGAAAGATTTAAACGTAAATATACAAAGAAAGGGGTTTACAAATGAGTGCCAATATCCAAGGCGCACACAGTCCATGAATTAGGTAGTGGTTAGCGTTGCCTTAGATATTGGCAAGTTGGTTGGGCTCTTAATATTCTTCTGAGCATTCATCCATACATTCATAAAGACTTGTGATGAGATGTCACCTGGATCAGCAAGGCTGTATGCGTATGCTTAAGACAGTGCAATTTAAAAAACTCCCATAACTTGAATTTCGAAATCTAATTAATAACACGAGGATGATCATGATTTACCCCCCCAAAAAAAAAGGTCAATGGCGTTTCACTTGTTTATAGACAACCTGTATAAATTTTGGATCTTCGACTTCATGCCACACACGAAAGCATATAACAATATCACTGCCAAAATCTTGCGGATATTTTCTAGTGGACAACCTAGACTGTCCAAATTACATAATCAAGCCCTTAATATGGTTTTAGTGGTTCTGCCGACGAACCACTGCGAGCATGAAGTGCATGACTGGTGAAAAGCATGGTATAATAGTATATGGCCTTAGGTTCCATAAACTAACCAGCAATTCTACACATACGAGACCAACAAGGGGACTCAGGAAAGGTCACATTAATAAAGAGATTAATCTTACTTTTTGTCTAGCTCATCAGTGCATCTGTGCAAACAAAACATTCTCTATTCATCATAAACACGGTATACAACTAGCCTGAGCATCAGGCTGCAATTTCCCATTCAGCAAAGGTTGAGGGTGCATTTCTTCCACAGTTTGACCTTCTCTCAATGCTTTTCCAATAATTTACAACTTGTATTTTCAGAAAGTAAAGATTAATTATCTTTTCAACTAAGAATATCAAATTCGAAAGATAAGGCCCCAACGTCGTGAGAGCAACTCAATGCCGGGTGACATCATCACCGATCTAATTAATGCCTTCATTTCTTCTTAAAGGAGAAGACACCAGCGCTTTCTTGCTAAAAGTAGCAGGCGAACTCTTTTGCCTCTTCCAACCATGCACAACTGTCATCAACTTCATTTTCATTGCCTGGAATCGCTAGTTTCATTGATGACCACACATTATCCTGTCACACTATTGAGCTTGGGGAAGTCTTAAGTGCGGTATCGAGTAATAACAAATTTCAGTTGGCCCAAAGCTAATTTTATCAGCACATGCTGGATAATAACAATGAAAGCAAGTGAAGATTTAACCACTTTCTAGGAATTAAAATGGTAGTTAACAAGTTAAACAATTCACAACATGATGAAACTATGACTAGAGTTCAAAACTAAAAGGTGTAATCACAAAATTTATACAAACACCACATGAAAGCTTGGACAAACGGCTCAAGAAAAAAAGTCTGCGTCAGGCCAGACACATTATTTTAAAAAAAAAATTATAAATTAGAATAATATAATTAAAATTGAAAAGTAACTTAAAAAAATTAAATTCTAAATTTATAAATCAATGATTATTCAAAAAAATTAAAATTATGATACTAAACTCTTTCTTATGCGTTAATTAATGAAGAGAGTGTTTGAATTAAAGAATTCAGTATTTAAAAAAATTAAATTTCTATGCTTTTATTTACTTTATTTATTATTTTATTTTGAAACACTTTTTTTAAAATTTATTTATGATTATAATAATTTTTTGATCATTAATTTATTTTAAATTTATAATAATTTAAAAAAATAAATAAAATCCAAGTTCGGCCAAACCCGCAATGGGTCTAGCCAGATCCGACCTTCATGCTTATCTTAAAGTAGGCTAGGACTTGAAAAAAATCTGATTCAAACCCTCTTTTTACCATCCTATGATGAATATTTATTTCACTCACATTTAAAAAAAAAATATTGTCTTTATTTAATTATTTTTTTATATTTAAAAAAATAAATCTCACAATAATTTATGGAGGTTCGAAATTGTGGATTTCGGACCACTGTCCTCAAAGGCTGGGCTCTGGGGCCGAGTGGTTGCATGGGGCAGCCAGCTGGGCCTGAGTTTCTAAGAGTATAGTATGTCCCAACGAATTATAATTATCCTAAAATGTGTATGCTTCTGTACAGCCTGCCGACATTTAAAGGTCAGAGTTCTAATCTTGCTGGACATTTTCTTTGAAAAGGATGTCGCTGGTGAACGGTAAATGACAGCCGTTAGCAATTACTCATGTACGGTCATGGAAAGAGTTTTTTTTTTGGTCTTTTTCCTCCATCAAATGAAATCACAGCAAATCTTAGTAAGAAATCTCAGCACCAGATGAAAATTGGACACATATCCAAGAGATGAGTAGGGGATAGCAACGGATTACCAACTGCTGCTAATATATCTTTATTAAACCGCACTAATAAAAAATTAAAATTACTAAACTCATCTCTTACGGATTTTAATAATTACTAAATCATAAGAATTACAAAAAATTTCATATTTAAAATCATAAATATTAAAAAAATATTTTTTATAATACATAAAATTTTAAATTATAATTAAAAATATAAATTTATATCAATAGTCAAAAAAATATCTGCATAAAATACTCAGCTTTATATTTTATTAATATAAATAAAAAATTAAAGTTTCAACATTATAACAAATACATAAAATATATCAGTCTAAGTGCACAAAAATGCTGTTATATGCCTCCATTCTTTAATAAAATACAAGTATTGTTAAAAATATTAACAAGTAAATTTTGAATAATTACTGTCAACAATTAATTAAATAAATAAAAGTATAATTTTATTAATAAACAACCATTACTATCTTAACACTAACACACACACAAATACAAACTAGAGGGAGCAGGACATGCAGCTGCAATGAGTTAGGTTAGGTAGGTTTAAGAATTAGGAAGATTAGATCATGTGAGTAATAACTTCAACTTACATATATTTATGATTAAAATTTTTAATATAATATTTATTATTAAAATAAATAAAAAAAAGAATGTGGTATGTGGGCAAACCACTGGATTTTTTTTTTTTAAATATCAAACTCATTCCCAACTCGCAGTGAGGTATAAACTTGAGATACCAATCCTGCTTACAACTTTTAAAAATATCTAAAGTGGTTGAATTTGCACGTAATTTTACCATCCTTAGAGGTGAGATATAGATTAAAAAAATGTGGAATATAATATGGGAATATTTTTTTTTCTCTATCCAAGTAGAATGAATATTCTATGTGCCATATGAATATTTCACTTTCTCTGCAAATCAAAAAACAAAAAAGAAAAAATTTTAAAACTATGGAGTTTAAGAGACTTAAAATTTAAAGTACATAAACTACATAATTTATGCGTTTTCTCAAATTTTACTGCACTTTAAAATTTTGGATTAGAACATTTCTTATATATATACGTATATGGAAATTATAAATCCAGGATTCTCAGATTGTATTAAAATCTAAAAGTTCTAGATGAGCCGTTGGATTGAAATCCAACGACTCCCAAATTCTTTTCTTTTTTTTGGTAGGTTGCATAAGGTGGGCTCCATCTTTAGATCCCACTTTATTCCTGTACACTCTATCAATTCAGCATTCTGGGATTGGAAGAGTGTGAAGACCATATATACATGGCTTCTCATGTGTGTTGTTGTGTTGGGGGGGGGGGGGGGGGGGGGGGGGGGGGGGGGGGGGGGGGGGTGTATGGTGGGGCCTCCGTATCTCTCCCAGCTCTTTAACACTTAATATTCATTCATCATTCTCTTATTCTCGTCCTCTTCTCCTTGATTAAGCTCAACAAGACATTTCTTATTTGTCTTAAAGAGGCCTATTGTTGACTTGAGCGTCAAAGTAGACACGCCATTGTCCCTCTTTGACTATTTTTTATATCTTCTCATTTTTGGGGCAACAAGATTAATAATACTTCGAGAGATAACACTAACAATAATTGAAGAGATGATCGAGGAGAAAAGGAAGACTAACTAATAGGAAAGTATCTCCTCAAACTCATTGTTACGTTATGAATTCAAAAGTTCGTTATAATGAGATTCTCAGCTCTTCGTATCTATTTCTACTATGAAAGATCTTATCGCTAAAGTGATAGAAACTTAGGATCAACTAAAAGAAAAAATATGCCAAAAGATA